>JAQNDB010000923.1:0-61535 GCA_029204045.2 Tillandsia leiboldiana
CTCCCACTGTTCATCCTGCGGCCGATACTGAGGCCGATCGGGCAGAGAGGGGCCCGAGCGAAGGCGGTCCTGCTAGAATTCAAAAGTTCAAGCCGCAGACTTTCGACGGCAAAGGATGAGGGACCATTGGGCGGTCGAGGAATGGATCGACCACATGGAGAAGCTATTTCAGGACGCCTACATCGAGGACAGAGATAAGGTCCACATCGCCGTCCACTGCTTGGAGGGTCGCGCATCCATGTGGTGGAGGCGACACCGCGAGCGCTACTTCCCTAGCCAGCCGATCCAACTTGGGAAGACTTCAAGGCCCTATGGACCATCCACCACCTCAAGGAGACCACTAAAGAGGGTCTCGAGCGCGAACTGGAGACAATCAGACAGGGGCGAAAAAGGGCGTCCGAGAGTACGAGCAGGAGTTCCTGCGCATCGCCGACCTGGTGCCCCCAGGCGGTGCGTGAGGGAGGCGCCGGAAGGTACGCCTATTTTCGCAGGGTCTGAGGGCCTGAGATTCGCCGGCACCTCGCGTCGCACCTCTCCACCGACTTCGACAACTGCGTGGAGCGGTGTCTAGCGATCGAGGCGGAAGTCAAGATGTTCCGCACTGGGCGGAATGCGGCAGGACAAGGACAGGGACAAGGGCAGAAAGAGGGCGCACCCGGGAAACGGCGGTGGGCAATCGAACCGGAACAACGGGCCAGGCAACCGCACCTGAAGAGATGCCCAGGAGAGCTCCAGCTGTGAGCGCCTTCTCCAACCCCAACTGGGGCCCCCGACCATGCATCTTCTGCGGGGGTACCCACCGGGCGAAGGATTGCGATCAGAGACACGGCCGATGCTTCACCTGCGGCCAACAGGGACATGTTGCGGCATCGTGCCCGCGGGGATCTGCAACCCGCGCAGATGGCTGCACCACTACCTGCACACCACTACCCACCGCGACGACAAAGCCCCAGCGCCGAGCTCTGCCTCCTCGGGACGTCCACCTTGCCTCGCCCACCTACTGCATCACGACAAACTGTGGGGGGGCGTGTCTTTGCCCTGACCTCGTGGCGAGCCCACTCCGGAGGACAACCTGGCAGGTACCACTTTTATTTCTGGTCATCATGCTAGGACATTATTCGATACGGGAGCATCACATTCGTTTATTTCCACCCATTTTATTACTACCCATGGTATTATTGTGCAACCCACTAGAGATAGTTTTTGGGTAGAGATTCCCGGTCACAGCATTCTGATTAACGAAGAGCTCCACTCATGCCCTGTTTATATTGGCGGACGGAGTTTCCCCATCTCTCTTCTCGTCCTCAAACTTCGTCAGTATGACGTAATCTGGGGATGAATTGGCTTTCCAAGTATCGAGCGACTATCAACTGCGCCTTTCGAAGATTGACCCTTGATCCGCCTGGTGGGGCTGAGTTGATTTATTCTGGCTTCGAGCCTTCGGCATATTTGGGGATCTGCTCGGTGACCCCCAGTGCGTCGCCTGGAGAGATGGCGTGTGGCATATCTTGCCATGGCCGTCAACGCCCTTCCTGATTCTCGGCGAATTGAAGATATTGCTGTGGTGCGGAGTTTCCCCGATGTATTCCCTGCTGAGCTTCCGGGAATGCCACCTGAACGCGAAATCGAATTTGTTATCGATCTCGTTCCCGGCACAGCCCCTATTTCTCGAGCACCTTACCGCATGGCTTTCGCGGAACTAAAGGAGCTTAAAACACAATTAGAAGATCTGACGGCATTGGGCTTTATTCGACCTAGTGTGTCCCCTTGGGGTGCACCTGTTCTTTTTGTAAAGAAGAAAGACGGCAGCCTACGTCTTTGTATTGATTATCGGGAATTAAACAAAGTCACTATTAAGAACCGCTATCCCCTTCCGCGGATTGACGATCTGTTCGACCAACTGCAAGGGTCGGTGGTATTTTCTAAGATCGATCTGCAATCCGGTTATCATCAATTGCGGGTTAGAGCGGAAGATGTCCCGAAGACGGCTTTTCGAACCAGATACGGCCATTACGAATTCACTGTAATGCCGTTTGGGCTTACAAATGCCCCTGCTGCCTTTATGGACATGATGAAATCTTCAAGCCTTTTCTGGATCGCTTTGTTGTGGTATTTATTGACGACATTCTTATATACTCGAAGAGCGATCTAGAACATCAGGACCAGCTTCGGCAAGTTCTTCAAGTCCTCAGGGAGAACAATCTTTATGCCAAGTTCAAAAAGTGCGACTTTTGGCTCCGGGAAGTCGCATTTCTTGGACATATTATCTCGGCTAAAGGCGTTGCTGTTGATCCCAAGAAAATTGAGGCTATCAAAGAATGGCCCCAGCCAACAAATGCGACGGAGGTTCGCAGCTTCATCGGTCTGGCGGGGTATTATCGGCGATTCGTCGAGGGTTTCTCAAAGATTGCTGCTCCAATGACCCGTCTGACGAGGAAAGAAGAGAAATTCGTGTGGACTCCTAAGTGCCAGCTCGCTTTCGATGAGTTAAAGCGGCTATTGACTGAGGCACCGGTGTTGACATTACCAGTCCAAGGCGAAAATTATGTAGTCTATTGTGATGCTTCGCGGATCGGATTGGGCTGTGTTCTAATGCAAAATGAAAAGGTGATAGCCTACGCCTCTCGACAACTGAAGCCCTACGAGCAAAACTACCCGACGCATGATCTCGAGCTTGCTGCGGTGGTCTTTGCTCTCAAGTTATGGAGGCATTATCTCTATGGAGTCCATTGCGAGATTTTCACACGATCATCAAAGCCTCAAATATCTCTTCACACAGAAGGAACTGAACCTAAGACAGCGTCGATGGCTCGAATTGCTCAAGGATTATGATATCACTATCCAATATCATCCTGGTCGGGCCAACGTGGTAGCCGATGCTTTGAGCCGAAAGCATGTAGCGCCAGAGCTACTGATGATCACTGATGAGGACTGCTTGATTTCTGAGTTCCAGCAGCTAGATTTGGAGGTTGTTCCTACGGGGTCGACTGCCCGACTTATGGCGATAGTAGTGCAGCCGACCCTACTTGATCGCATAAAGGAGGGACAGCAGTCGGACCCCTCCTTCCAGAAGGTTCGAGAGCTGATATCACTGGGACAGACTGACGATTACCAGCTACACGCCGATGGCTCTATTCGATTCAGGGGCCGTTGGTGTGTCCCAGATGATGGTGAACTAAAGAAGGACATTCTTACAGAGGCGCATCGATCTCTATACACGGTACATCCTGGCGGGACAAAGATGTATCGCGACCTAAAGCAGCATTATTGGTGGTCTGGGATGAAGGCTGATGTGGCGAACCATGTGGCGCAGTGCCTAGTTTGCCAGCAAGTGAAGGCGGAACATCAAAGACCGGCGGGAAAACTGCAACCGCTTCCTGTACCAGTTTGGAAGTGGGAGCAGATCACGATGGACTTCGTCACCGGTCTGCCTCGATCCCAGCGAGGTCACGATGCTATATGGGTTATTGTGGACCGACTCACCAAGTCGGCTCACTTTCTGCCGATCCACACAACTTGGACCCGTGATCGACTCGCCCAGCTATATATCGACGAGATTGTGCGACTTCATGGCACTCCAGCATCGATTGTTTCTGATAGAGACACCCGCTTTGTGTCTCAGTTCTGGAGAAATGTCCAAGAAGCTATGGGCACGAAACTGAAGTTTAGTACTGCCTTCCACCCCCAGAGTGATGGGCAGTCCGAGCGAGTCATACAGACGTTGGAGGATATGCTACGATCCTGCGTACTGGAGTATGGAGACGGATGGTACCGGTATCTTTCCTTGGTGGAGTTCGCTTACAACAACAGCTACCAGGCAAGTATCGGCATGGCTCCTTATGAGGCACTGTACGGGCGCCGATGTCGGTCCCCCATCTGCTGGGATGACGTCGGTGAGCGCCGTGTTATCGGGCCTGAGTTACTGGAGGACGCAGAGGCCAGAGTGCGGGTAGCAAGGCAGCAGATGCTAACCGCACAGAGCAGACAGAAGAGCTACGCGGACCAACGACGACGAGACTTGGAGTTCCAAGTCGGCGATCATGTCCTGCTGAAGGTTTCGCCAACTCGGGGAATCAAGCGATTTGGGATTCGCAACAAGCTCAGCCCCCGATTTGTCGGTCCCTTCGAGATTTTGGAGCGCATTGGTCCTGTAGCTTATCGATTGGCTCTTCCTCCCAGCCTTGCCCGGGTGCATAACGTCTTCCACGTTTCCATGCTGAGGAAGTACATCAGAGATCCTTCACACGTGATTAGCCCCACCGCAGTCCAGCTTCGCGAGGATCTGAGCTATGAGGAGACACCTCTGAAGATCCTGGCCCGTGATGAAAAGAAGCTGAGGAACAAATCGATCCCCTACGTCAAAGTACAATGGGAGAACCATGAAGAGCGTGAAGCCACGTGGGAACGCGAGTCCACCATGATGGAGCGTTTTCCTTACTTATTTGGTTCTTAGTTGTATTTAGTTTCAGGGACGAAACTTCCTTTTTGGTGGGAGAGATGTAAGAACTTGAATTTTTGAAAATAAATAAAGAAATGAAATTGATTTGAGTCAAGTTGAATTTGGATCATGAAAAGCGCCTGTAGTCTAAGTGCCCCTTTTCTGCAATGTAATTTGCACAGTTAGTGGGCCAGAAATATCGCTTTTCAATCCGAGCCTAATCTCGAAGATCCGAGACCACGAGTGCGACCGTCATGACGAACTGAGTGAAAACCATATTAAACTTGTTCAGATCTGACGGTCGGATCTTCCAGAAATCGACGAAGAAGCGGGCGGGACCCGCGACTTAAGTCGAGGGTACAGTGAACAGTAAACCCTAAATTTCGAACCCCTTTGCGTCAACGTTGAGCCAATTCACTATCTGGAATCCGAACATAGCACTTCAGGTAGTCGATTTGAATGGCTCCGACATTCTGGACGCAATGGCACTGACGGAATTTCCGTTTGACGACTCTAAGTCTCGAAAAACACGAAAACTGTATTTCGGGACTGTATTTTATGGATCGAGATTTAATCCGGCGGTTTTTTTCGAAAATCAAAAATTGCTACCTGATAGGTCTCGTCGAGCCGGACGTCATGGCTCAGTCCATTTTCCGTTTCGACGAACGGATCGCCTCGAAAAGCGTGAAACACAGCGAAAAATGCGATTTTTGCACATATAACCCTATGTATGTTGCATCGGAAAGCGTGCCACTGCATGGGGGAGGGACCTAAGTGTGAGATTGTGTTGCTGTGAAGGACCCAACCCCAAATACCAAGTGTTGGTGGACCAAAGTGTAATTGTGCAATATTTGCACGACTCGAGATCGTGCCTCAACTGTATAGCAACAGCAGCCCGTACCAACTTGTAACCCACGTCTCACCCAACTTCCCACTCCTCGCCAACCGTACCAGCCGCTGCAAAACTCCCCCCCCCCCCCCCCCCCCCCCCCCCCCCCCCCCCCCGCTGGAAACGGGAGGGAATCAAGAAACATCGGGCTCGGGTGTGAGGAGAGGAGGGAGACTAGAGGGTCTGGGAGGATCAAGAACCGGTCTGGAGGAGTCCCCTGAGGAGCCACTGTTGGGCTGTGGTGGTCGGGTCCCCAGCCGCCGCCGCCGTGCGCCGCGACAGCCACCTCTCCATTCTCTCAATTTTCCGACGAGGTGAGTGCGTGGGATCTTTTGTTTATTTGAGCTTTTTGGCATGACCATCATGCTTCTGACACCAAGTGGACCTCCCGGGTGCAGGCCCGGCCGGCGCCGCCGTCCCGATCTCCGGCGGGGGACCATTATCGCCGGATTATTGTTTTTAGACCGATCACGGGCGCGGGCTCCATCCGGCCGTCAAGATCAAGATCAACACCGTTGATTTTGCTCCACTTGACGACTGCAACCTTTCCACGGAGCCTGATCACCATCCGTTGAGGATCGACCCCGATCGGCGATGCCCTAGAAACCCGAGAATTGGCATCCTCGCCGATCGCCGCCGTCCGGCGCCGCCGCTGCCTCCCACCGGCGGCCACTGGCGCCCGAAGCCTCCTGGCGCCGAGTGGAAACTTTCCATCCAGGTTGCACCGGCCCGGAGCCCCGTCGCCGGAATCCGCCATTAACGGCCAACGAAGCTTCGGCTGAGCTCCGCCGCCGCGGCTTGCCGACGATTCCCGACGCCGGAAAACCGCCCAGGTGAGTTCCTCTGGCCCATAGGAACTTCCCCACCATCTTGCATGCAAGATTTAACGTCGGGTTCTCGCATTGCAGAATTGCACCCGATTGAGCCTCGGGTTGGACTCCGGCGATCCCCGGCGCTCCGGACTCCGGCCACCTTGTCAGGTAGGCTCTAAACCTCCATTATAAGAACTCCATCATTTTAGTTTGAGGCCAGAGACCCCCTGTACCTTGGTCTATTTCTTGCACCCGAGAACACCCTCTCGGGCTCATCTCCGGCCGCCGCCGCCTCCGGCCGCCGGGGCTCGACCCCACATGAACCCGAGAGACCCTGGAGACCTCTTCTAACCTGTGCTCACCTTGGTTCCAGGTCAGAGCCATTCTTGCTCTAAGCTGCTCCAATCCGAGCCCTAGCCCGAGTTCAAGCCTTGCTCCGGCAAGCTTTCCGGCCGGCCTCCGGTGCACGTAAGGTGAGCACACCACTCCTCTGTCATTACTGAATGCCGTGCTCTAGCTAGATCTAAATTTGATCAAGTATATACTAAGTTGTATCAAAGTTGTAAATTGGTCCCTAATGCATTATGGGCCAACTTTGTAATGGGCTTGGTCTCGGCCCATTTCTTGTGAGCACGGCCTGGGTCTCGTCGTAACGGACGCGCTGAAACTTACGGCGTCAATTTTGGACCCCCGGATTGCAAGAACGGGGCAAAACACTGCGTCCAAAATCGCGAGTTAAAAGGCTAACTTTGCCCTAGGGTTTCGCGCTGACCCAAGATAGTGAGCACGGGTTTCCTCGCATCAAATGTGACTCGCTGGCACTTACGGAATCAGATTTGGATTCCCGGATCTTTAGAACAAGCTAAAACAGTAATAACGAAATGATATTATGCAAATTTTGATACCTGTTGGACTTAAATGCAAAACGGTCACCCTAGCTGACCTAGACAGCACCTACGCACTACCTGGCCATTTTATTGGGTTTCCGATGGTCCTCGTTGACCAGGAACCAGTTGTCGACCGACGAAATGACCGATTTGACCCGTTTAAACTTTCCGTAGTATAACGTCGACGGGAAAGGGTTGTGTGAGTCTATTACTGATTATAGCTCTTTATACAGGGCCCAGTTGTTCAACGCCAGCCCCCAGTTGTTGATCGGGAGTTCGGGGACTCTGCCTTCATCCAGGTGGGTTAACTTCGGCCCGGGTTGATCTATTCGACCCTCTGGTTGCTTTAGTCCAGTCGGACACTTGTTCTTGGCTTGCCCTGCTGATTTTACCTATATGACATATATTGATCTCTTTTGACATAGCATGATCCCTCTGATTGACATTGACCTGACTAGATCTGTGATTGAGATTTATTGTCACTATCAGCCGATTATCATTTATATACTCCCTGATTAGTCCTGACTGATTCTGACTGATTGATATATAGATATGCATGACTGATTGATCCTGATTGATAGATATTACTCTATATGCATGATTGATTGATTCCGATGGATAGATATAGACAGTTGATTCCCTGTTGGGATTTCGGCATGAGCCGATTACTCGGTCACTAGACCGTGAGATTGATCATGATGACTTGCCATGCACTGCTGTACTTCACGAACCTGGCCGGGGTCGCTCCCCATGGAGCTGGTTCTTTACCGGTAGAGTGGTCTGGTGATAGACCCGTGAGCCCTAGACAGGGGTATGTTAGCGGATCGGGTGCGGATCAGTGGCTTTTGCCTGAGGTCCTCTGAGACCAATATTGGCGCATGATTGGATACTTGAGTTTCCACCATTGACGCATGGTTCACTTGTACTATTGTTCAGTTATTTCCAGCACTATTATCTGTAGACATGCCTGTATCTCTAGTAGTTCTTTATGCATGATCCTTGTGGTTGACATTTGATTCTAGCATGCTTATTCTACAGTATTTCTTGATCGTCATTTTTGATGCTTACCTGCTATTGTGATTCTGATTATTAGTAGATCATATCTGTTTACTCAGCTTTACCCTTTTGATTATTACTATCCGCAGATTTTAGTACCCAGTAGGTACGATTAGCTGATTCTCGGCTCGTCGTGCCCACTGGGATGCACTCCGGTGTATCTCGCACCCTCGGGTGATTGTTGTAGGTCCGTCGGGTGGCGAGATGTCGGGACGATCCTGTGAGCTGATTACGATAGAGCTGTCCCCATGAGCATGATATGTCGATGATTCTGCAGACATTTGCTTTCAGCATTTCTTTCCAGCTTTTGATTTAGACATTTGAAAATTATGATGTAATAACTTAATTTGATTATTCATGCTGAGTAGATTAGATTAGATACTGACATATCTGTTGATCTCTGATGATGACTTTTCGCCGTGCAGGTATAGGGGAGTCTCTGTCCTCGGGACAGAGAGTCTTCTATACGTGTGGCGGTCTGTTGCGCCCAGTTTGCAGACTCTGATTTTTTTAAAAAAAAAAAAAAAAAAAAATTTACCGGATTTTTAAAACTCGGGGCGTGACACAAAGTTATGGTGTTGTCAAGCTCTAGGACTAGTGTTTGGCTTAAGTCCTGGTTTTGGGCTGTTTGCGAAGCCGCAATAGTGAGCTCTTGGCTAATTTGGGGTCACTGGACGCGATGCTTGCGTCGGATTTCGGTTTCGTTGAGCCGAAGAAACAAAAATGCGTTTAAGCTATGTTAGAGAGGTATTTTATGGCCCGAAGTTTTCCTCGGGTTCCGTGCTACTGCAAATGGGTGAGCACGGTGTTCAGCGGGTCGAGTGTCACTTACTGGAAGTGACGGTTCGTAAAAATAATATCCCAGTTAAGAGAACGAGCGAAAACGGCTCTCAATTTGTTCTAAAAGTGCAAATTGGTAAAACCCTAGGGGTCAATTTGTAATTGTAGCCGGGTAGACGGCTGTACACAGTGTGTCAGTGGGTTGGGTATGTGTGAGAGTCTATTTTCTGACCTGTGCATATGATTCAGGTCCCAGCGGTCAGCCGTCAGCTTGCGAGCCATCCAGCAGCCGCCGTGATCATCTACTTTGAGGTGGGTTTATCTTCGGTCCGGGCTTTATTAGGTTGGCCCTATGGGGTGCCGTGGTAGGTCGGACCCCTGTTTTTGGTGTAACCCTGAGCCTATGCTTGAGCCTTTCTGTTTATTTCGATTCCAGCATTTAGTTATTACAGCTATGTTGCCTTGTGCTTACAGTTGAGCTCTCTATATGCTTTCATTTTCAGCACTTGTATGTATAGTGATATACCGCTTGTCATATACCGTGTTTGTTTGGTTATCAGCCTAGTTATATTAGCATTTCATATTCTATAATGCATGATAGAATAGGAGTACAGTTCTGCTATTCAGTTTCAGTTACAGCTCAGATATTCAGCTCCTGTTGCTCAGATTCATTTATTCAGTATCCGTGATTATTACAGCTTTCAGCATCCCGACAGGGATTATCTGGCTCATTGCCGATTGTTCAGTTTCTTTGACTGTGAACTTGAGCATCAGCCTTATGATCGTCATAGCACTAGCTGCTCATTTCACGTACGCAGTGGGATTGATCCCCCACAACGCGTTCTTTACCGGTAAAGTGGTCGATAGTGGCGACCCGTGAGCCCCAGGCTGCACATAGTGGACGAGAGTGGCGACACGTGTGCTCCTGAGTGCACCGATGGTGCCGGGTTATATGTCAGCCGAACGTGCCAGATTTGGCATTGGTCTAGGTCCTTGTGACTGATGACCGCACTGGTTGGGTAGTTACAGTTATTATTATTCAGCTCTTTCAGTTTACAGCATTGTTATATATCAGCTTTGTTTATAGCATAAACATTTCCTGCCTGTCAGCTTATCAAATATGCATGATTAACTTTGTTTATGAGTACCCCTGTTTCCACTTCAGCATGCTTAGATTTTATATCTGCATCTTGTTATTCACCTTTCAATTATATTCAGCTTTTGTTATCCGCTTATCATTGTATCCGGTAGGTACGACTTGCTATTTCTCAGCCCGTCGTGCCCACTGGGATACATGTAGAGTGTATCTCACACCCCCTGGGTGACTGTTTTTCAGGTCAGTCGGGTGCTGGGAGATTGGGACAATCCAGTGAGCTGTCTGCGCTAGAGTTGTCCCCTGCTTTTGGCCGCTGTGGCCCAGTGCTAGTATTTTGTTTCAGTATCATGATCATAGCTCTCTGTTTTTCTTTTTAGTTAGTTGGAGTATTTGTGGATTATGTTATGAGTAGTTGTGGATGTATTAGTTGTAGAGCTTTATGATTTTGGTTTAGCTGTTGGTTATTGCTCTCTGATTGTATCGCTGTACTTGCCTAGCCGAGCATGTATAGGGGAGACTCTGTCCGTGTGGACAGAGGATTTCCTATGCATGTGGCGGTCTGTTCACGTCCTGAGTTTAAACTTTGAACTCTGATTTAAAAAAAAAAAATTTCTACCGCTGTTTTGAAATTCGGGGCGTGACAGATTAGATGGTATCATAGCAATAGGTATAAGATACCTAGGAACTGGTTAGGATTGAACCCTAGGATGACTAAGTCCGACGTGAGTGCGCGGGGATGTATGTTGTTCTTGGTGTTAGGAGCTCAAGTGTCTTTATCACTATTGAGTATATCCTAACTTAGTTGATGTGTTTCAGTTATGGCTCGACCTGGGCGTCATGGTGGTGATGATGGGCGAGGTGCAGGCAGAGGCCGAGGTGTCGGCCGACCTCCCAGAGTGCCGAGGGAGCCAGAGGGCTCCGATAGATTTCAGCAGATGCAGGACCAGATTACTGCACTGACCGCTGTGGTTCAGCAGCTTGTACAGCAGCAGGCTGCTGTTCATGCTACACCTGCCCCGCCACCTGTTCAGCCACCTGAGCCAGTACCGGAGGAGCCAGTTATACCTCCTGCTGCCCCAGCGCCACCTGTAGCGACAGCCCCGGCGACTGCCACCACTTCTGGGGCTGCTGCTGCTACGGTTAGCGACCCACCGGTTGCTGCTGTTGGGACCTCTTCTCGACCGACGACGCCTGCCGCTACAGAGGATGCGGTTCAGGCTGAAAAGGCCCGAGCGAAGGCGGTCCTGATGGAGTTTAAGAAGTTTCAGCCACCCACCTTTGATGGCGCCACTGATGATGATTGGGCTATCGAAAAGTGGGTGCTGCGCATGGAGAAGCTTTTCAGAGATGTGTATACGGAGGATCATGACCGTGTACACTTAGCTGCACACTGCCTCGAGGGTGAGGCGGATCAGTGGTGGTCTGAGATTTTGAGAGATAAATATGGGGGAATTCCTGAACCCCCGTGGCAAGTCTTCAAGGATGCATTATATGACCGCTATCTGAATGATGTGACGAAGCAGGGACTTGAGCGGCAGCTGGAGACTATGCATCAGGGAGACCGCACTGTGCGGGATTATGAGCGGGAGTTCTCCCGTGTTGGCGCTTTGGTTCCGCATGCGGTGCGGGATGAGCAACGCAAGGTCCGGCTCTTCTCCCAAGGGCTGCGACCTGAGATCAGGCGACTTCTCTCTTCTTTGGACATCCGGGTGTATCGGGTCTGTGTCAACCGTGCCCTTTCTGTGGAGGCTGACATAGTAGCCACTCGTGCGGAGCGTCAGGCTTCAGAGAAAGGTAAGGAGAAGAAGAGATCATTTCCTGGAAACGGGGGTGGAGCCTCGAGCAGCGGGAAGCCACCCAAATATCCTCGACCCCATGATCAGACTACGAGTGTTTCTGCTAGCAGTCAATAGCGGGCTCCGCGACTGTGTGTATTTTGTGGTGGACCACACCGTGGTATTACTTGTGAGCAGCGCCATGGCCGTTGTTTCAGGTGTGGCCAGGCTGGGCATGTCATAGCTGAGTGCCCTCAGGGACCTACACCATCCCCGTCTGCTGTTTCTGCACCGGCCGTTTCTTCCCGACGGCAGAGTCCTGCACCGAGCGCGTCGTCCCATGGACGATCTTCGCCGTCTCATCAGTCTGGTGGGACACGCCAGAGTTCTGGAGGGCGAGTGTATGCCCTGACTGCTCCAGGTGATCCACCAGTCGTAGACCTTACAGGTTTGCTGCCAAGTGGTAAGCTTTAAGTTATGCAGTTTCCTTTGTATTATAGTGCGCCTTTACCGTTTTTAGTTGTGCTTTGACTGGTTGTCACTAGGGTTGAGTTGGACAGAGTAGATTTACCACGACTGTTTGTCGCCGTGTAGTGTTAGTTTGGCACTCTGTGTTAGTGGACTGTTTGATGTCCTACTGTAGTTAAGTTTCGGGGACGAAACTTCTAATAAGGAGGGGGTAATGTAGTAATCTAGAAATTCAAAAAGTTAAATTGAAGAATTCAAATGTCATTATGATTGAGAATTGCAAAGGTAAACCTATGTGGTTGTATACCGGGGTGCAAATTGCACAGTTATCGAAGCATGATGTCTGCCTTTCAGATCCGAGTCTGATCTCGAAAATCTAAAATCGCCAGTGCGGCCGTCTCGTCGAATCGATTAAGAATGATATTCACTGATTTTCGACCCGACGGTCGGATTGTTCTGAAATCAGAAAAGAAACTAGTGGGGCCTACGACTTAAGTCATAAATAGTAACCTCCTGTTTTAATTCCCCAGTGAGTGAGCGCTGACCAATGCACTGTCTGGAGTCCGAATATGACGGTCCAAGTAGTCGATTTTAACCGCTTCATCATTCTAAGCGCAGTGGCGCTGACGAAAATTGCATTTGATGAGCCTAGAGCATCGTAAAGCATGGCGAACTGTATAAATTACAGTATAGGATGGAATTTAAAAATTATGGAGCTAAATTTTAGCGAACCAAAATCGCTACCTGATAGGTTTCGTCGAGACGGACGTCGTGGCGGTGTCCATTTTTCAGTTTGACAGTCCGGTTGTCTCGAAAAGCGTAAAATATGGAAAAAATCGCAGTATTTTGCGTAAAGATGCTATATTTTATGTGTCGTTTTGCACCAGACTTGTAGAGGAGGGTCCTTATAGCAAATGTGTTCTACAGCAATGGACTTAAGTGAAAATATAAAGAGTAGGAGGGCTAACTAGCATTTTGTTGCACTTTATTCAATAGCAACTTAGGGTTGCTTTAGAAACCCTAGCCACTTCAGTTCCTGTAACCGTAGCCTCCACCCACGATTCCCTACAACTCCTCTGCGAGGTTGATGCACCAGCAACTCCGGCCGCCGTCCCCCGTCGCCGGAAAAAAAAACTAAGAACAAGGAACCCTTAGTTGATGATCTCGGGTTGGTGGTTTGGGAGGGCAACAATACCCCATTGGAATACTTCTTGGGAACTCTGAGGCTCTCTACTACCTCCAGGAACTGAACCCGAGGTGTCCTGTGGCTTGGCTTGGCCGCGCGTTGCGAGGAGGAGGAGCTTCTTCTTCCTCGGATCCGGCGAAGGTGAGGTTGTTTATTCTTGTGTTTCTTGATACCTAGACCTCTAGACCTCCTGAGTGTGTCCATCATCTCTCGGTGAACCTCCCAGCCGAACCTCGAAGTCGGGAATGTCCCCGGTCGCCGGCGGGGAAATTGCACCCGCCGGAAACCGAAATTGCTCCGCCGCGGCTGTTTGTTGAACCCGATGGCTCATCTTCGAAACCAGAAAGGTGGAAATGTTCTGTAGGGCCTGTGGAACCTACCCATGAAGTTTCATGGCATTTGGCTTAGTGTGCGCTTCGCAGATTTGAGCCCTAATTTCGGGCTAACCATGCTCCGGCCGAGCACCTTGCTCCGGCGCCGGCGCGGCTTCTCGTCGCCGGCCAATGCTCCAGTTACCTTCCTTCAGTCGAGATGGACCCTTGGATGCCTTTGCATGGGACCCATGCTGACTGGATGAGTTTTCACCGTTAATGGCCATGGAAGCTTGGTCGGGGTTGCGCCGCCGCCGCCGCCGTGCCCTGTCGCCGGGCACGGGTTCAGGTGGGTTTGTGTTGAGTTTTGGGGAGTATTTGTGTAAGTGGTTGAGTCCCAGAAGCCCTGGTTAATTGGGCACGAATTTTGAAGCTTTAGCTTCATCTTCTTCTTCATTGCCCGCGGCCAACCTGTGGAGCATAGATGCCCCAGGCTTGCTGGAGTTGCTCCTGCAACTCAGAGAGGTTTTTTCCATCCAAGTTGGAAGAGCTTTGGTGCAGTGGTTGTTGAGGACAAGCTCGGGCATGGTTGATGTATATGTTGTGTTAGTAGTGCACACAGGGTGTTCGATGAATTGCCAAAGTGAAATTTTAAATGGATTTTGGCTTCGATTATAAAATGAAACTTGCTCCAAATTGTCCCCTGAGCTTGATGCTCACTTCAGATCAAAGTTTATCTGTGGGGAATTGTGGTTGGAGCATTGCGTACATTGTTAGAAGCGTGGACTTTGGATCTTGTAAACCAGCAGTGCGGGGCTGCACTTTGGGCAAGCCTCTGGGTTTTTGAGGTATTTTGAGCAAAGTGCTCAAGCAGAATTTCTATTGGCTCAAGAAACGCAAAGTTATGGTGTTGTCAAGCTCTAGGACTAGTGTTTGGCTTAAGTCCTGGTTTTGGGCTGTTTGCGAAGCCGCGATAGTGAGCTCTTGGCTAATTTGGGGTCACTGGACGCGATGCTTGCGTTGGATTTCGGTTTCGTTGAGCCGAAGAAACAAAAATGCGTTTAAGCTATGTTAGAGAGGTATTTTATGGCCCGAAGTTTTCCTCGGGTTCCGTGCTACTGCAAATGGGTGAGCACGGTGTTCAGCGGGTCGAGTGTCACTTACTGGAAGTGACGGTTCGTAAAAATAATATCCCAGTTAAGAGAACGAGCGAAAACGGCTCTCAATTTGTTGTAAAAGTGCAAATTGGTAAAACCCTAGGGGTCAATTTGTAATTGTAGCCGGGTAGACGGCTGTACACAGTGTGTCAGTGGGTTGGGTATGTGTGAGAGTCTATTTTCTGACCTGTGCATATGATTCAGGTCCCAGCGGTCAGCCGTCAGCTTGCGAGCCATCCAGCAGCCGCCGTGATCATCTACTTTGAGGTGGGTTTATCTTCGGTCCGGGCTTTATCAGGTTGGCCCTATGGGGTGCCGTGGTAGGTCGGACCCCTGTTTTTGGTGTAACCCTGAGCCTATGCTTGAGCCTTTCTGTTTATTTCGATTCCAGCATTTAGTTATTACAGCTATGTTGCCTTGTGCTTACAGTTGAGCTCTCTATATGCTTTCATTTTCAGCACTTGTATGTATAGTGATATACCGCTTGTCATATACCATGTTTGTTTGGTTATCAGCCTAGTTATATTAGCATTTCATATTCTATAATGCATGATAGAATAGGAGTACAGTTCTGCTATTCAGTTTCAGTTACAGCTCAGATATTCAGCTCCTGTTGCTCAGATTCATTTATTCAGCATCCGTGATTATTACAGCTTTCAGCATCCCGACAGGGATTATCTGGCTCATTGCCGATTGTTCAGTTTCTTTGACTGTGAACTTGAGCATCAGCCTTATGATCGTCATAGCACTAGCTGCTCATTTCACGTACGCAGTGGGATTGATCCCCCACAACGCGTTCTTTACCGGTAAAGTGGTCGATAGTGGCGACCCGTGAGCCCCAGGCTGCACATAGTGGACGAGAGTGGCGACACGTGTGCTCCTGAGTGCACCGATGGTGCAGGGTTATATGTCAGCCGAACGTGCCAGATTTGGCATTGGTCTAGGTCCTTGTGACTGATGACCGCACTGGTTGGGTAGTTACAGTTATTATTATTCAGCTCTTTCAGTTTACAGCATTGTTATATATCAGCTTTGTTTATAGCATAAACATTTCCTGCCTGTCAGCTTATCAAATATGCATGATTAACTTTGTTTATGAGTACCCCCTGTTTCCACTTCAGCATGCTTAGATTTTATATCTGCATCTTGTTATTCACCTTTCAGTTATATTCAGCTTTTGTTATCCGCTTATCATTGTATCCGGTAGGTACGACTTGCTATTTCTCGGCCCGTCGTGCCCACTGGGATACATGTAGAGTGTATCTCACACCCCCTGGGTGACTGTTTTTCAGGTCAGTCGGGTGCTGGGAGATTGGGACAATCCAGTGAGCTGTCTGCGCTAGAGTTGTCCCCTGCTTTTGGCCGCTGTGGCCCAGTGCTAGTATTTTGTTTCAGTATCATGATCATAGCTCTCTGTTTTTCTTTTTAGTTAGTTGGAGTATTTGTGGATTATGTTATGAGTAGTTGTGGATGTATTAGTTGTAGAGCTTTATGATTTTGGTTTAGCTGTTGGTTATTGCTCTCTGATTGTATCGCTGTACTTGCCTAGCCGAGCATGTATAGGGTAGACTCTGTCCGTGTGGACAGAGGATTTCCTATGCATGTGGCGGTCTGTTCACGTCCTGAGTTTAAAGTTTGAACTCTGATTTAAAAAAAAAAAAAATTCTACCGCTGTTTTGAAATTCGGGGCGTGACAACAATTCTATATGCAAATGTATATATATACAAATGTATATACAAATGTTTATATATACAAATGTATATACAAATGTATATATATACAATTCTATATACAAATGTATATATATACAAATTTATATACAAATGTATATATATATACAATTCTATATACAAATGTATATACAAATGTATATATATACAATTCTATATGCAAATGTACATATATACAAATGTATATACAAATGTTTATATATACAAATGTATATACAAATGTATATATATACAATTCTATATACAAATGTATATATATATACAAATTTATATACAAATATATATATATATATATATACAATTCTATATACAAATGTATATACAAATGTATATATATACAATTCTATATACAAATGTATATATATACAATTCTATATGCAAATGTATATATATACAATTCTATATGCAAATGTATATATATATAATTCTATATGCAAATGTATATATATACAAATGTATATACAAATGTATATATACACAAATGTATATACAAATGTATATATATACAATTCTATATACAAATGTATATATATACAATTCTATATGCAAATGTATATATATACAAATGTATATACAAATGTTTATATATACAAATGTATATACAAATGTATATAAATACAATTCTATATACAAATGTATATATATATACAAATTTATATACAAATGTATATGTCACGCCCCGAGTTTAGAAATCAGGTCTGAAATTTTTTTTTTTTTTTTGTTTAAATCAGAGTTTGCAAAACAGGCGTAACAGACCGCCACACATATAGGAAACTCTCTATTCCGCGAACAGAGACTCCCCTATATATGCACGGCTAGGCTAGTAATCAGCGACAGATATCTCAGTACAACTACTAATCTATTCAGCAGGAATAATCAGAATTAAGTTATTACATCATCAGTTTTAAATGTCTAATCAAGATAAGCTGGAATGAATGCGGAAAATAACAGTCTGTGTAAATCATCAAGGATCTCAATCAACTCTGTCCAGAATTATGGGGACAGCTCTATCGTGACCGGCTCACTGGATCGTCCCGACATCTCACCACCCGACGGACCTACAACAGTCACCCGAGGGTGTGAGATACACCGGAGTGTATCCCAGTGGGCACGACGAGCCGAGGAATAGCTAATCGTACCTACTGGGTACTAAAATCTGCGGATAGTAAAGATCTGTAGGAAAAGCTGGAACATAGATGTCTACTAATAATCAGAAATAAAACTGCAGGTAAGAATGCTGAACAATCAGGGTATCTCAGAAATAACTATCATGAAAACTGTAGGGCATGCATGCTTGAAATCAAAAGTCAACTACCAGGATCATGTATTAGATGGTATCAGATTTAGTCCTATTATATCATTTATATAGAGGACTAATCCAAATTTCGGGGGTGTCACATTCTTCCCCCCTTTAAGCCCTGACGTCCACGTCAGGCTCAAGCACACTCACAAGCACCAGGCGATGTGAGACTCGTCTCGCTAGCCTTAGCTGACCTTGTGAGGAGCTGCACTCCACTCACAACGGTCATTAGCCGGGGAGCCTCGCTCTACCCGCTATATAACCCTGGCTCAGCCGAGACTCATCTCACATTTCCGGCTGGTGAATGGCTCTGATACCAACTGTGACGCCCCACTTCCCAGGGGGTCACCCATCCTAGAACTACTCTAGCTCTAGCACGCTTAACTCTCATGTTCCTCTAATGTAACACCCCCGGAATTTGGATTAGTCCTCTATATACTGTGACGCCCCACTTCCCAGGGGGTCACCCATCCTAGAACTACTCTAGGATGGGTGACCCCCTGGGAAGTGGGGCGTCACAGTATATAGAGGACTAATCCAAATTCCGGGGGTGTTACAATAGTGCTGGAAACAACTGAGCAGCAGTACGAGTAAAAGTAATGCGTCAAAGGTAGAAAACCAAGTATCCAATCATGCGCCATATTGGTCTCGCAGGACCTCAGGCAATGCCACTGTTCGGCACCTTTTTCGGCTGACATAACCTTGTCGAGGGCTCACGGGTCTATCATCAGACCACTTTACCGGTAAAGAACAATCTCCACGGGGAGCTACCCCGGCCATGTTCGTGAAGTACAGCAGTGCATGGCAAATCATAATGATCAATCTCACGGTCTAGTGACCGGGTAGTCGGCAACATGCCGAGATCCCAATAGGGAATCATCTGTCTATATCTATCCATCGGAATCAATCAATCATGCATATCGAGTAGTGTCTATCAATCAGGATCAATCAATCATGCATATCGAGTGGTATCTATCAATCAGGATCAATCAATCATGCATATCAATAATATCTCGAATAACATCTCAATGACAGGAATCAACAGGTGTCATCTAATCATGCAAATCTATATATATCAATCAATCAGGATCAGTCAGGAATAATCAGGGATCATGTAGATAATAATCGGCTGACAGGAATCAACAAGTGTCATCAAATCATGCAAATCTATATATATCAATCAATCAGGATCAGTCAGGAATAATCAGGGATCATGTAGATAATAACCGGCTGACAGGAATCAACAAGTGTCATCAAATCATGTAGATCTATATACTGAAAAAGCTGATGAACAGGTATGTATATGGTATGTCTCATGAAGATCAAGGTCTATCAGAAATATAAAACTGATAAACAGGTACGTAAGATATGTCTCACGTAGATCAAGATCTATCAGGACTAATCATAGGGCATGTTAATACAATCATCAAGGCTAATCTAGATAAAATCAGCGGGTATATATGATGAGTCTACAAGAATCCATGTCTATCAGGGGATCATGTGATATATATGTAGTCATCATAGGTCGTATCGGTATAATTCGCAGGCTGATAAAAAAAAAGGGTGTCCGACTGGACTAAAGCAACCAGAGGGCCGAATAGATCAAGCCCGGACCGAAGCTAACCCACCTGGATGAAGGCAGACCCTCGAACTCCCGCACAGCTACTGGGAGGCTGGTGCTGAACAACTGGGCCCTGTATCAGTAAATGTAATCAGAAGTAGACTCGCACAACCCATCCCGACGACGCTACACTAACGGAAAACTTAAACGGGTCAAATCGGTCGGTTTATCGATCAAAATCTGATTCCTGGTCAACGAGGACCTTCGGAACCCTAACAAAATGGCTAGCAGGTGTATATATACTGTTTAAAGACAGCTATCAAGTCCAATTTACAATTTGATCTATAATAATTCTTAATTTGCATAATTCGTTAATTTAATTGCCCATTTCGGCTCGTTCTAGCAATCCGGGAGTCCAAACGTAAATCTGTAAATTCCAGGGTGTTCGTTATGACGAGACGAAGCCCGTGCTCACAAGAATTGGGCTGAGACCAAGCCCGATACAAAGTTGGCCCATAATGTTCTAAGGTCCAATTTACAACTTTGATAAAACTCAATATACACATGATCTAGATATGATCTAACTTGAGCATGAAGTGCTGTCATGACAGAGGAGTAGTGTGCTCACCTGAGGAGCACCGAAAACCCGCCGGAACAGTGGCCGGAGCAACACCCAAGATTGTCCAAGGCTCGGGTTAGGGTGATCTTGCAGCAACTTGGGTTCTTCTCTGTATCCAAGGTGAGCACTAGCTAGGAGGGGTCCCTAGAAGACCTCGGGTGCAGTCCGGGTCGGCCGGCGGCGGCCGGAGGCGGCGGCGGCCGGAGGCGAGCCCGAGATGGTGTTCTCGGGTGCAAGCTTTGGAGGCTAATAACAGGGGGTCTCTCGGCCCAAAGAAAAAAGATGGAGGTTAATAAGGGGTTGCTAGGACCTTACCTGGGTGGTTGCCCGGAGCCCGGCGTGCCGGTGATGGCCGGAGATGAAGGCTGAACCGAGCTCGGGTGCAACTATAGAGGTGACAAACCCGACGTTAAACCCCGCATGCAAGATGATAGGGAGGCTCCAGAGGACCGAGGAAGCTCACCTGAGTGGTTCCCGGTGGCTGAGGTGCGCCGGCAAGGCGGCGCCGGAGAAGCTCGGGAAAGCTTCAACAGCCGCTAATGGCGGATTCCGGCGGCGGAGCTCCGGGCTGGTGCAACTTGGATGGAAAGGTTCCACTCGGCGCCAGGAAGCTTCCGGTGGCAGTGGCCGTCGGTGGGAGACCGCGGCGGCGCTGGATGGCGGCGGTCGGCAAAAAAACGCAAATTGTCGGGTTTCTAGGGCAGCTTCGATCCGTGCGGATCTTGATCCGATCGTCCTCCGTCTTCGTGGGGAGGCTGCAATCGACGAGAGGAGAGGATCCAACGGAGCTGATCTTAGTTTGATCGGTCGGATAACCGCGGCGCTGGAGATCGACCAAAGAACCGATAATCCGGTGGGGTGGCTCCCGCCGGCGATCGGGTCGGCGGCGCCGGCTCAGCCTGTACCCGATCAATGCTCTCGGTGTCAGGAGTCTATTGGACATGCCCAAAAGCCCAAACTAAAAGAAAATTTCCAACAACTCACCTTCGCCGGAAAACAAGAAGAAGGGTGGTCTCTCCCGGCGGCGTGCGGCGACGACTGGGTCCGGGATCACCTTGGCTCGGACGCGGCTTCACCAGGGACTCCTCCAGATCAGGTCTTGGTCATCCAAGCACCTCCCGAGCACCCTCTCTCCAATCACCCGAGATCAAGGCGTTTCTTGATCTCTCTCTCGTTTCCAGCGACGGGAGGGTTGCAACTGCTGGTATGGGCTGGCGAGGAGTGGAGAGTGGGTGAAGTCGTGGGATATAAGGCTGAGGCTGCGGTTACAATACAGGTATGGTGAGGGACACGATTTCAAATCGTGCATGTATTGCACAATTGAAATAAAACCCTCCAGCTTTGGCGTTTTGGGTTTTGGTCCCTCACAGTACAACCTCTCACACTTAAGTCCCTCTCCCAAGCAGTGGCACGCTTTCCGAGGCAACAATTCTAGGGTTTTATGTGCAAAAGTTGCACTTTTCAACGCATTTTTCGCTTTTCGAGAAAATCCGAGCGTCGAAACGGAAAATGGACTGCGCCATGACGTCCGGCTCGACGAGACCTATCAGGTAGCGATTTTTGATTTTTTGAAAAACTGCCCGGATTAAATCTCGGTCCATAAATTACAGTCCCGGAATATAGTTTTCGCGTTTTTCGAGACTTTGAGTCGTCAAACGGAAATTTCGTCAGCGTCATTGCGTCCAGAACGTCGGAGCCATTCAAATCGACTACCTGAAGTGCTATGTTCAGATTCCAGACAGTGAATTGGCTCAACGTTGGCGCGAAGGGGCTCGAAAATTAGGGTTTACTGTTCATTGTACCCTCGACTTAAGTCGCGGGTCCCGCCCGCTTCTTCGTCGATTTCTGGAAGATCCGACCGTCAGATCTGAACAAGTTTAATATGGTTTTCACTCAGTTCGTCATGACGGTCATACTTGTGGTCTCGGATCTTCGAGAATAGGCTCGGATTGAAAGGTGATATTTCTGGCCCACTAACTGTGCAAATTACACTGCAGAAAAGGGGCACTTAGACTACGGGTGCTTTTCATGATCCAAATTCAACTTGACTCAAATCAATTTCATTTCTTTATTTATTTTCAAAATTCAAGTTCTTACATCTCTCCCACCAAAAAGGAAGTTTCGTCCCTGAAACTTATAATTAAAAGGTCTTATTCCAGAAGCCTACATCTTAAAGTCATGCTTTATGAAATGCTTATAATAGTTCATTCGAGAGCTACGAAATCAGTCGTCGGGTTTCCCTCCGTTGGCTTTCCATGAGGGGTCAGTGCATAGACGCGTCCACCTGCCGACTGATACCCTCCAAAAGGTGGTCGAGGTAGAGGGGGACGCCCAGTTGAAGCTGAGCTAGGCGCCGGTTCTTGTCGTCGTTGCGAAGGTGCGGGTACAGGGGCTGTGATCTGCGCAGGTGCAGAACCCTGCGGGCACTCTGAAGCTCTATGTCCCTGTTGGCCGCACCTGAAGCATCGACCATGCCTCTGTTCACAATCCCTCGCCCGGTGGGTATCCCCGCAGAAGACGCAAGGTCGGGGTGGCTTCGCCTTCTTATTCTGATTTGAACGCCCATCGCCGTTTCCAGGATGTGCCCTTTTCTTGCCCTTGTCCTTGTCCTTGTCCTTGTCCACCGCATTCCGCTCAGCGCGGGACATCTTGACCTCCGCCTCGATCGCTAGACACCGCTCCACGCAGTTGTCGAAGTCGGTGGAGAGGTGCGACGCGAGGTGTCGGCGAATCTCAGGCCTCAAGCCCTGCGAAAACACGCGTACCTTCCGGCGTTCCTCGCGCACCGCCTGGGGCACCAGGTCGGCGATGCGCAGGAACTCCTGCTCGTACTCTCGGACGCTCTTGTCGCCCTGCTTGATCGTTTCTAACTCGCGCTCGAGACCCTCCTTGGTGGTCTCCTTGAGGTGATGCTGGTCCATGGCGGTTTTAAAATCTTCCCAAGTAGGATCAGCTGGACTCAGGAAGTAGCGCTCTCGATGTCGCCTCCACCATTTGGATGCCCGGCCCTCCAGACAATGTACAGCGATGTGGACCTTATCGCGGTCCTCGGTGTAGGCGTCTTGGAATAATTTCTCCATATGATCGATCCATTCCTCGACGGCCCAGTGGTCCTCGTCTTTGCCGTCAAAGGTTTGCGGCTTGAACTTTTTGAACTCTAGCAAAACCGCCTTCGCTCGGGCCCTCTCTGCTCGATCGGCCTCAGTATCGGCCGCAGGATCAACAGCGGGAGCGACAGAGCGAGAGGAAGCAGACACGATAGAAGCAGTGGCGGCATGGGCAGCAACAACCCTCGGTACCGCCCTGGAGGTTGCGGCAGGGGCTGGAGCTGGAACGGGCCCCGCCGGTGGTGGTGCGGGGTCTACATCTGGCTCAGCCAAGCATTCAGGCTCAGCGACGGCTGGTGCAACAGGGGGTGCAACCGGCGATGTGATCTCAGGTATAGGTGGAGGAGCAGGCGGGGTAGGAGTGGAAGGGCCAGCAGCCTGCTGCTGCATAAATTGCTGGAACATCCCAGCCAGAGTCGCCACCTGGGCCTCAAGCCGGTCCATACGGCCCTGATCAACGGGCTCACTCGGCGTGCTAGGTGGTCGGTCTACTCCACGGCCCGTGCCCCGTCCCCGTCCACGACCTGGAGGACGAGCCATAGCTACAATATAGAAGCAGGTCAGAACAGACTCTGATAATATCTTGAGTTTCTAACCCTTATACTAGACATACCCAACGCTCTCACGTGACAAGTCATCCTAGGGTTCATCCTAACCAGTTCCTAATCATCTTTTCCTAGGTACCGTGTACCTATGCTCTAATACCATCTAATCTGTCACGCCCCGAGTTTAGAAATCAGGTCTGAAATTTTTTTTTTTTTTTTTTTTTAAATCAGAGTTTGCAAAACAGGCGTAACAGACCGCCACACATATAGGAAACTCTCTATTCCGCGAACAGAGACTCCCCTATATATGCACGGCTAGGCTAGTAATCAGCGACAGATATCTCAGTACAACTACTAATCTATTCAGCAGGAATAATCAGAATTAAGTTATTACATCATCAGTTTTAAATGTCTAATCAAGATAAGCTGGAATGAATGCGGAAAATAACAGTTTGTGTAAATCATCAAGGATCTCAATCAACTCTGTCCAGAATTATGGGGACAGCTCTATCGTGACCGGCTCACTGGATCGTCCCGACATCTCACCACCCGACGGACCTACAACAGTCACCCGAGGGTGTGAGATACACCGGAGTGTATCCCAGTGGGCACGACGAGCCGAGGAATAGCTAATCGTACCTACTGGGTACTAAAATCTGCGGATAGTAAAGATCTGTAGGAAAAGCTGGAACATAGATGTCTACTAATAATCAGAAATAAAACTGCAGGTAAGAATGCTGAACAATTAGGGTATCTCAGAAATAACTATCATGAAAACTGTAGGGCATGCATGCTTGAAATCAAAAGTCAACTACCAGGATCATGTATAAGAACTACAAGTGATACAAGCATGTCTACAGATAATAGTGCTGGAAACAACTGAGCAGCAGTACGAGTAAAAGTAATGCGTCAAAGGTAGAAAACCAAGTATCCAATCATGCGCCATATTGGTCTCGCAGGACCTCAGGCAATGCCACTGTTCGGCACCTTTTTCGGCTGACATAATGTGAGGTCCCGGAATCCCCCGCGTAGGGTTGCTGGATGTTGGGCAGCTTTCGGTCGCCGTTGGGGGTGTTGGTGCTCGTGTTGGGGGCCCAGAAATGGATTTGTGATGCAATTTGGGATTTGCTTGCATCACTGGAGGCATGCGTGGGTTGCGCGCAATTTGGACACAAGTGGTGGACTTCGAGCTTAATTTGAGACCCTGTGGGAAGTTGGGGGACCCGTCGGGTGTTTAGAAGTGTTTTCGCGCGATTCAGATGTCAAATTAGACTCCGGGTGAAGTCCGGATAAAAGTTTACCTCTCCGGTCGCCTTCGGGAATTTTTAGAGTTGGAATTTGGCAAATCGGACTTTAAAAATGGTCCCGGCGCGAAAATCGGATCGAGTGGGCATTCGGCAAATTTTCGGGTGAGAATTTGGAGAAATGGACATCGTTTTTGGATTCAGCGCGCGAAATCGCTAAGAATGGACTATTTACTTGTTGGTTTTGGAGCCCTGTTGATGTGCGCGTTTTTCGAGGCATCGCGGCACGTTTTTCGAGGTGGCGTGTGGATTCCGAAGCAGCTTTTGGCGGCACGGATTCCGAGGGCGCGGCAGGCGTACGGTCGCGACAGGGGGCACGCAGGCGCGCGGCGCGGAATGCGCAGGGGCCGCCACGTGGCGGCCCCCCGTTGGCGCCCGCGCGGGCGCGGGGGCACGCGCGCCCGTGTAACGGGCGCGTGTCCCGCGCCTGCGCGTGGTGCGGTGCAACGCGCCCGTGTGGCGGGCGCGTTGCCGCTCGCCACGTGGCGCCCGGGCGCGTGCGTGAACCCGGCGCACGCGCCCGGCTGTGGACCGCCCTGTTTGGGGCTCCCTGGTTGGCCCGAGCTGTGGACCGGGGCCGTGCACCGGTCCCGTGGACCACTTTCTCTCCCCCTCATTTTCTTCTTCTTCTTTCTTCTCCCCCGCAAGCCAAATCTCCTCCATTTTCTTTTCTTCCTTCTTCACCCGAGCGAGAGAGGGAGTGAGGAGGAGATTTTGGGTGGTGCGGTGGCGCGTCGTGAACCTCGTGGAGCGTGCGCGGGGTTCCCTTGGGGGCGTTTCGGCGACGGCGGCGCAGTCGGGTAGGTCCCGTGTGTTGGTTTTACTGTATTTTTGTACAGTTTTTGGGGCGATCTTTTAGACTGTAACTGACCCTCTTGCTCTTTTCTGTGTTGGGCACCGTGCATCGTTTTGCGTGCGGACTCCGGCACCGTGCACCGTTTTGCGTGCGGACTCCGTTTTGCGTGCGGATCCTGGCACCGTGCACCGTTTTGCGTGCGGACTCCGGCAGCGGACATCGTTTTGCGTGCGGACTCCGTTTGGCGTGCGAATTCCGGCACCGTGCTCTATTTTGCGTGCGGACTCCGGCAGCGGACATCGTTTTGCGTGCGGATCGCGTGGAGGCCAATTGCAAGTGTCTACGAGCAATTGGTGGCAAATCGAGGTGGGTGGTCTTATCTCCAAGTTTTATGGAATGTACATTAATTCTATTAATGTAGGACTATGCATGATAGTTTATTTCCTTGTGTAGCATGCTAGATTGTTGGAATGGCTATCCCTTTATTATCGGTTAATGTGGTTATCTTGGAACTTGACCTAGCACCCCCGTCATATGTTGTATGTGTAACCAGACTAGTAGAAAACCCTCACTTGGGCTAGGGTTATTTATGCTTAGACATCCACACTGTTCCTTCATCCCTGGACATAGTGTTTTCTCGCCCGGGTAGTGGGCCGAGAGGTCGGGACTTGCTTTTAGTGTGGGATGCTTTTGCACTCTTGCTTGGGAGCAGAGTGGAGTCTGGTAGTTGTAGCTGGGTTGCTTATCTGTGCCGGGAGCCGTTTGGGTAAACGGTAGTCCCGGGAGGTCTTGTTTCCCTGTTGTGCCGTCGTAGGGGGAGCCGTTGCGCAGACGGCAGTCCCGGGCCGTCGAGTATCTTCCGGTCCGCCTTGTTGGGAACCGTTGGGGTTGACGGTGGTCCCAGGTCGTTGAGTGTTGTCCGACCTGTTTTGTTACCCTGAGTTGTGGGTCGTTCCTGGCTGTGGAGTATCTCCAGCCAGTGAGCCTTGTGCTGCGAGCCGTTGGCGAGGCTAGTGTCTCGTGTTTCGAGTTAGCCGAGCAGCTGAGTCGTCGAGAGTTCTCCGACTGTTGTGCGAGGTATTTGGGGATCCTGAGTCCTACCGTTCTGAGAGTGAGCGTGGATTTTGACTAGCCTGCTTATGCCAATTTGTGATACTCTATGCCGCGCCATTTTCCTCAGTCGGAGTCGCGTCCCTGAGATGCCGCTGTGGATACGATGGGCCTGTTGAGGCAGTTTTGCGCGAGGGGTGAGTTAGTCGGGCAGGACGCCCCACGTAAATCCCGTCCTCATGGGGATGCGTGGTAGTGGGCAGGCGCGTTCCTAGTCGACAGGCGCAGGCTTGACTGGACCCTATGAGGCAGTCAGTTCGATTGGGTCTTTTGAGCACCTTGGGTGCGAGTGGTCTCTTTTACTTTCATCTGTTCCACTTTTTGAGTATCTAGATAGAGGTATGGCAGCTGTAGAGTAGCTCCAGCTTTTCTTGTTCAGATTTCATTGCTCTGTTATCTTTTACCTCTAGTAGACTTGGTGGGCAGACCGTTGGGCTTGTTGACGGCACCCACTGAGAACTACTGTGGGAAGTAGTTCTCACACCCGTCGTGGTGTCTTTTTCCCCAGGAACTACTTCTCCTGTTCCTGTTGCTCCAGTTGCTGATCCTTCTGACCGAGGCGAGGGAGTCGCGAGCTAGTTCCCTACCCATCGTTGGAGTGTAGCGGTACCCCTTCAGAGGAGAGCTTCAGTAGATTAGTTACTTCTTTTCCTCTGTTGAGAGACCTTTGTTGTGAGGTATAGAGTTGTACTTTATTTTACAGTTTGAGAGACTGATGTAGTGAGGATATTTTTGTAGTGAGAGCTTGTACACTGATGTACTTTATTGGAGATATCTCCCTTTTGAGTTTTGTATCAGAGGACTTGGTATACGATCGTATTTGGGAGATGGATATTGTATTATCTTCAGTTGTACAGTGTTTGGTTTCCAGTTCTTACTAGTTTACTTTCAGCTCTGATATCTGTATCTCTGTAGTTGATTCTTTCTGCGGGTTAGACGCTTCGTCTGTACGGCAGTTTCCGTACAGATGGCGGATCTGTTAGTGAGCCCGGGTCGCAGTTTCGACCCCGGGGCGTGACAGATTAGAGTGGTATCAGAGCCTAGGTTGTAGGTCGTGATGGACTTAGAAACCCTAGGCTTGCGGTTGGACATTAGGATGACTACGTGAGAGTCGTGACTTTTAGCGAGAGTCTTGATTGAGTTTTTACCTCTCCCAAGAGATGGGATGAGTGTTTGCCATGTTTACTTTCCTAAGCGATTATGTTGGCTGCGACAACATAATGCTATGGAATGGATGACATGTCTTAGACTTTCGCTGGATTGGGTCGTATGGTTGTTGTGTCCTGACATTTGTTGTTTTGCAGTGGGTTGCGATACCCCTGCGCATCGTGTTGTGAAAAGGACACACCCCGCCCTGGCTGAGTCACCAGGAGGGCGTTTTCCCTGGCTGAGTTACCAGGAGAGCGTTTTCCCTGGCTGAGTTACCAGGAGGGCATTTTCCCTGGCTGAGTTACCAGGAGGGCATTTTCCCTGGCTGAGTCACCAGGAGGGCGTTTTCCCTGGCTGAGTTACCAGGAGAGCATTTTCCCTGGCTGAGTTACCAGGAGAGAGTTTTCCCTGGCTGAGTTACCAGGAGGGCATTTTCCCTGGCTGAGTCACCAGGAGGGCGTTTTCCCTGGCTGAGTTATCAGGAGAGCATTTTCCCTGGCTGAGTTACCAGGAGAGAGTTTTCCCTCGCTGAGTTACCAGGAGTGCATTTTCCCTGGCTGAGTCACCAGGAGGGCATTTTCCCTGGCTGAGTTACCAGGAGGGCATTTTCCCTGGCTGAGTCACCAGGAGAGCGTTTTCCCTGGCTGAGTTACCAGGAGAGCGTTTTCCCTGGCTGAGTTACCAGGAGGGCATTTTCCCTGGCTGAGTTACCAGGAGGGCATTTTCCCTGGCTGAGTTACCAGGAGAGAGTTTTCCCTGGCTGAGTTACCAGGAGGGCATTTTCCCTGGCTGAGTCACCAGGAGGGCATTTTCCCTGGCTGAGTGACCAGGAGGGCATTTTCCCTGGCTGAGTCACCAGGAGAGCGTTTTCCCTGGCTGAGTTACCAGGAGAGAGTTTTCCCTGGCTGAGTTACCAGGAGGGCATTTTCCCTGGCTGAGTCACCAGGAGGGCATTTTCCCTGGCTGAGTCACCAGGAGGGTGTTTTCCCTGGCTGAGTTACCAGGAGAGCGTTTTCCCTGGCTGAGTTACCAGGAGAGCGTTTTCCCTGGCTGAGTTACCAGGAGGGCATTTTTCCTGGCTGAGTCACCAGGAGGGCGTTTTCCCTGGCTGAGTTACCAGGAGAGCGTTTTCCCTGGCTGAGTTACCAGGAGGGCATTTTCCCTTGCTGAGTTACCAGAAGAGCGTTTTCCCTGGTTGAGTTACCAGGAGGGCATTTTCCCTGGCCGAGTTACCAGGAGGGCGTTTTCACTGGCCGAGTTACCAGATGGATAATTATCACTGGCCGAGTTACCAGATGGATAATTATCACTGGCCGAGTTACCAGATGGATAATTATCACTGGTCGAGTTACCAGGGGGACATTTTTCCCTGGCCGAATTACCAGGAGGATGCTTTCCACTGGCCGAGTTACCAGATGGATAATTATCCCTGGCCGAATTACCAGGAGGATACTTTCCACTGGCCGAGCAACCAGATGGATGCATTGCCCCTGGCCGAGTTACCAGGTGGGCACATGCCCTGGCCGAGTTACCAGGAGGACATTTTTCCCTGGCCAAATTACCAAGAGGATACTTTCCACTGGCCGAGCAACCAGATAGATGCATTGCCCCTGGCCGAGTTACCAGGTGGGCACATGCCCTGGCCGAGTTACCAGGAGGACATTTTTCCCTGGCCGAATTACCAGGAGGACACTTTCCACTGGCCGAGCTACGAGAGGCGATGCCGCCCAATGAGTGGCGATGCCGCCTAGTGAGTGGCGAAGGTTTGGCCTGTTGAGGCGATTTTCACCTCCGGCCGAGTTACCAGGTGGTTATTTTAGTGAGATTGAGATGACCCGACAAGACGCCGAGATTTGATGGCGTCGAGTTCGTCCTGATGGACTACCGGGAGCGTCTCCAGCCGTGAGTTGCTTGTTGACATAGTTTCCCGCTTTGAACGAGAGGGATCGAATCCCTGAACGGTAAAGGAGCGAAAACTTCGATAGAGTGAGCCTAGAGTCTGTTCTTGTTGGATTGGGGTTCTAGGCACCGGTCTATCGGGATTTTTGGATTTTGGCCGCGTCAGTCGGTTCTTCTCGCCTATGAGTGGGGTGTTGCTGCGAGTTGAGTCGTTGAGGGTTCTCCGACATAGCTGTGAGAGTGCTAGGGCATTTGCATTGATGTATGGGCTAGAGATAGTACCCTTAGCTTGTGCTCGTGAGGTTCAGATACCTGATCGCGTGTTGCACATAGATGGGAGTTATTGGTCCTGCCCAGTGCAGTTGGGGCCCTGGTTTTTGCCTGTTGATCTTTTGGCCCTTCCTCAGCTCCGGATTTTCGAGGTAGTGTTGGGTATAGGGCTGTGAAGATCTGAGGCCTTAATGCTTGAGATACCACACCGTTGATACACGGTGGTGATGCCACGCCGTTGATACACGGTGGTGATGCCACGCCGTTGATACACGGTGGTGATGCCACGCCGTTGATACACGGCAGTGATGCCACACCGTTGATACACGGTGGTGATGCCACGCCGTTGGCGCACGGCAGTGAGGCCACGCCGTTGGTACACGGCAGTAATGCCACGCCGTGGGTGCACGGCAGTGATGCCACGTTGTAGGTACACAACGGTGAGAGTCTTTTGGATGTTTCAGACTTTTGACCGCGAGTTGGGCATCAGCTTTATGATCGCCTTGTGAGCCAGTTTTCAGTCCCGTTCACCGACGGTTTGGTCCCCGTCAGGGTGTTCTTTATGAGTTGAGGGATCGACTTCGACCCGTGGGTCCGTTGGGGTTATGATAGCATGTTGAGCGACCAACTGTGGCACGAGATTGTGTCTCTTGAGGATCCCTTTTGAGGGTAGCCTGCAGTTGAGTAGTCCACTCAGGTGGTTTTGGATCGGGAAGTGACCGAGTGAAGACCCCAACTTATTGGATTTCCCTTCCTTATTGGACGAGTCTGCAGGTATGCTTCGGGTCGTCTTGTTGAGGGTGGCACCATGATGTGGTTTGGTGCGTATTACACTTGTGGTTATTTCAGTTTTCCCCCAGCCTTTTAATGGAGCCCTTGGTTTTTCACGTCTCAGCTCAGTAGTGATGTGTTTTTCCTCGCCCGTGATTTACTTGCTCCTTTGAGATCTGTGATTATTGGAGTACGAGGGACGCCCGTTGCAATTTCTGGCTCGAGAGATGAGAGAATTGCACATCGGGTCATACCGTACTTGTTGTTGTTGTCGCGGAGTAATCACGAGGAGCGAGTGGGGGAGCTGGAGGCGTATTGTTAGATACCTAGCCGTGGTATTCTTGACTCCTGATGGGCTTGATCTAGTTTCGAGGACGAAACTTTCTTTTAGTGGGGGAGGATGTGAGGTCCCGGAATCCCCCGCGTAGGGTTGCTGGATGTTGGGCAGCTTTCGGTCGCCGTTGGGGGTGTTGGTGCGCGTGTTGGGGGCCCAGAAATGGATTTGTGATGCAATTTGGGATTTGCTTGCATCACTGGAGGCCTGCGTGGGTTGCGCGCAATTTGGACACAAGTGGTGGACTTCGAGCTTAATTTGAGACCCCGTGGGAAGTTGGGGGACCCGTCGGGTGTTTAGAAGTGTTTTCGCGCGATTCAGATGTCAAATTAGACTCCGGGTGAAGTCCGGATAAAAGTTTACCTCTCCGGTCGCCTTCGGGAATTTTTAGAGTTGGAATTTGGCAAATCGGACTTTAAAAATGGTCCCGGCGCGAAAATCGGATCGAGTGGACATTCGGCAAATTTTCGGGTGAGAATTTGGAGAAATGGACATCATTTTTGGATTCAGCGCGCGAAATCGCTAAGAATGGACTATTTACTTGTTGGTTTTGGAGCCCTGTTGATGTGCGCGTTTTTCCAGGCATCGCGGCACGTTTTTCGAGGTGGCGTGTGGATTCCGAAGCAGCTTTTGGCGGCACGGATTCCGAGGGCGCGGCAGGCGTACGATCGCGACAGGGGGCACGCAGGCGCGCGGCGCGGAATGCGTAGGGGCCGCCACGTGGCGGCCCCCCGTTGGCGCCCGCGCGGGCGCGGGGGCACGCGCGCCCGTGTAACGGGCGCGTGTCCCGCGCCTGCGCGTGGTGCGGTGCAACGCGCCCGTGTGGCGGGCGCGTTGCCGCTCGCCACGTGGCGCCCGGGCGCGTGCGTGAACCCGGCGCACGCGCCCGGCTGTGGACCGCCCGGTTTGGGGCTCCCTGGTTGGCCCGAGCTGTGGACCGGGGCCGTGCACCGGCCCCGTGGACCACTTTCTCTCCCCCTCATTTTCTTCTTCTTCTTTCTTCTCCCCCGCAAGCCAAATCTCCTCCATTTTCTTTTCTTCCTTCTTCACCCGAGCGAGAGAGGGAGTGAGGAGGAGATTTTGGGTGGTGCGGTGGCGCGTCGTGAACCTCGTGGAGCGTGCGCGGGGTTCCGTTGGGGGCGTTTCGGCGACGGCGGCGCAATCGGGTAGGTCCCGTGTGTTGGTTTTACTGTATTTTTGTACAGTTTTTGGGGCGATCTTTTAGACTGTAACTGACCCTCTTGCTCTTTTCTGTGTTGGGCACCGTGCATTATTTTGCGTGCGGACTCCGGCACCGTGCACCATTTTGCGTGCGGACTCCGTTTTGCGTGCGGACTCCGTTTTGCGTGCGGATCCTGGCACCGCGCACCGTTTTGCGTGCGGACTCCGGCACCGTGCACCGTTTTGCGTGCGGACTCCGTTTTGCGTGCGGATCCTGGCACCGTGCACCGTTTTGCGTGTGGACTCCGTTTGGCGTGCGGATTCCGGCACCGTGCTCCGTTTTGCGTGCGGACTCCGGCAGCGGACATCGTTTTGCGTGCGGATCGCGTGGAGGCCAATTGCAAGTGTCTACGAGCAATTGGTGGCAAATCGAGGTGGGTGGCCTTATCTCCAAGTTTTATGGAATGTACATTAATTCTATTAATGTAGGACTATGCATGATAGTTTATTTCCTTGTGTAGAATGCTAGATTGTTGGAATGGCTATCCCTTTATTATCGGTTAATGTGGTTATCTTGGAACTTGACCTAGCACCCCCGTCATATGTTGTATGTGTAACCAGACTAGTAGAAAACCCTCACTTGGGCTAGGGTTATTTATGCTTAGACATCCACACTGTTCCTTCATCCCTGGACATAGAGTTTTCTCGCCCGGGTAGTGGGCCGAGAGGTCGGGACTTGCTTTTAGTGTGGGATGCTTTTGCACTCTTGCTTGGGAGCAGAGTGGAGTCTGGTAGTTGTAGCTGGGTTGCTTATCTGTGCCGGGAGCCGTTTGGGTAAACGGTAGTCCCGGGAGGTCTTGTTTCCCTGTTGTGCCGTCGTAGGGGGAGCCGTTGCGCAGACGGCAGTCCCGGGCCGTCGAGTATCTTCCGGTCCGCCTTGTTGGGAACCGTTGGGGTTGACGGTGGTCCCAGGTCGTTGAGTGTTGTCCGACCTGTTTTGTTACCCTGAGTTGTGGGTCGTTCCTGGCTGTGGAGTATCACCAGCCAGTGAGCCTTGTGCTGCGAGCCGTTGGCGAGGCTAGTGTCTCGTGTTTCGAGTTAGCCGAGCAGCTGAGTCGTCGAGAGTTCTCCGACTGTTGTGCGAGGTATTTGGGGATCCTGAGTCCTACCGTTCTGAGAGTGAGCGTGGATTTTGACTAGCCTGCTTATGCCAATTTGTGATACTCTATGCCGCGCCGTTTTCCTTAGTCGGAGTCGCGTCCCTGAGATGCCGCTGTGGATACGATGGGCCTGTTGAGGCAGTTTTGCGCGACGGGTGAGTTAGTCGGGCAGGACGCCCCACGTAAATCCCGTCCTCATGGGGATGCGTGGTAGTGGGCAGGCGCGTTCCTAGTCGACAGGCGCAGGCTTGACTGGACCCTATGAGGCAGTCAGTTCGATTGGGTCTTTTGAGCACCTTGGGTGTGAGTGGTCTCTTTTACTTTCATCTGTTCCACTTTTTGAGTATCTAGATAGAGGTATGGTAGCTGTAGAGTAGCTCCAGCTTTTCTTGTTCAGATTTCATTGCTCTGTTATCTTTTACCTCTAGTAGACTTGGTGGGCAGACCGTTGGGCTTGTTGACGGCACCCACTGAGAACTACTGTGGGAAGTAGTTCTCACACCCGTCGTGGTGTCTTTTTCCCCAGGAACTACTTCTCCTGTTCCTGTTGCTCCAGTTGCTGATCCTTCTGACCGAGGCGAGGGAGTCGCGAGCTAGTTCCCTACCCGTCGTTGGAGTGTAGCGGTACCCCTTCAGAGGAGAGCTTCAGTAGATTAGTTACTTCTTTTCCTCTGTTGAGAGACCTTTGTTGTGAGGTATAGAGTTGTACTTTATTTTACAGTTTGAGAGACTGATGTAGTGAGGATATTTTTGTAGTGAGAGCTTGTACACTGATGTACTTTATTGGAGATATCTCCCTTTTGAGTTTTGTATCAGAGGACTTGGTATACGATCGTATTTGGGAGATGGATATTGTATTATCTTCAGTTGTACAGTGTTTGGTTTCCAGTTCTTACTAGTTTACTTTCAGCTCTGATATCTGTATCTCTGTAGTTGATTCTTTCTGCGGGTTAGACGCTTCGTCTGTACGGCAGTTTCCGTACAGATGGCGGATCTGTTAGTGAGCCCGGGTCGCAGTTTCGACCCCGGGGCGTGACACATAACCTTGTCGAGGGCTCACGGGTCTATCATCAGACCACTTTACCGGTAAAGAACAATCTCCACGGGGAGCTACCCCGGCCATGTTCGTGAAGTACAGCAGTGCATGGCAAATCATAATGATCAATCTCACGGTCTAGTGACCGGGTAGTCGGCAACATGCCGAGATCCCAACAGGGAATCATCTGTCTATATCTATCCATCGGAATCAATCAATCATGCATATCGAGTAGTGTCTATCAATCAGGATCAATCAATCATGCATATCGAGTGGTTTCTATCAATCAGGATCAATCTGTCACGCCCCGAGTTTTAAAAATCAGGTCTGAATTTTTTTTTTTTTTTTTTGGAATCAGAGTTTGCAAACTGGGCGCAACAGACCGCCACACGTATAGAAGACTCTCTATCCCAAGGACAAAGACTCCCCTATACATGCACGGCTAAAAATCATCATCAGAGATCAACAGATATATCAGTAACTGATCTAATCTACTCAGCAGGAATAATCAAAATTAAGTTATTACCTCATCAGTTTTAAATGTCTAAATCACGATAAACTGGAATGAAATGCGGAAAGTAAATGTCTGCCGAAGTCGTCGATATATAATGCTCATGGGGACAGCTCTATCGTAATCGGCTCACTGGATCGTCCCGACATCTCACCACCCGACGGACCTACAACAGTCACCCGAGGGTGTGAGATACACCGGAGTGCATCCCAGTGGGCACGACGAGCCGAGCTTCAGCTAATCGTACCTACTGGGTACTAAAATCTGCGGATAGTAAGAGTCAATAGGAAAAGCTGAAAAATATAACTGTCTACTAATAATCAGAATCCACAGATAGGCTAACTAGGCAGGTAATCAATCATAAGAACTACGGATAAGCAATACTGTAAATCAGGATATGTCAGTGATAATCAATCATGATGGAGCGTTTTTCCCAGTTATTTGATTCTTAGTTGTATTAAGTTTCAGGGACGAAACTTCCTTTTTGGTGGGAGAGATGTAAGAATTCGAATTTTTGTAAATAAATAAATAAATGAGATTAATAAAAGCCAAGTTGAATTTGAATCATAAATGGCTCACATAGCGACAGTGCCCCTTTTCTGCAGTGTAATTTTTGACCCATTACTGTGCAATTTACACTGCAGAAAAGGGGCACTGTCGCTATGTGAGCCATTTATGATTCAAATTCAACTTGGCTTTTATTAATCTCATTTATTTATTTATTTACAAAAATTCGAATTCTTACATCTCTCCCACCAAAAAGGAAGTTTCGTCCCTGAAACTTAATACAACTAAGAATCAAATAACTGGGAAAAACGCTCCATCATGGTTGATTCACGTTCCCACGTGGCTTCACGCTCCTCGTGGTTCACAATTCAGTTTCATCTAAACTGCTAAAAATTCTGGTTCATAAAGATACCACACAGGGTATGCGATATAGAGGGTCGATGTACCCTAATTATGGTCTGGAATATCAATTTTGAGACTATAACATCGCTGTCCAAAGACAACCCTAGAGACTAAAACTTAAGTAAGCAGACAAATAGACCCAATCATGATATTCCCCTTTTCAGGGTGGGGTATTTCCTCAGCTCTTTCGACAGTACGTTGTCTGCAGCCAACGTGCTTATCAAAAGAAAAGTGAAATACCATAGATCTGTCGCCAACATCAAGTTGGGGACACGACTCCCACCGGAGTCAACAAAAGGTATAACTCATACCTCACGACACAAATCTCTATGCCGATACTATAACCCTATATCCACTATCTCTACCATCTCATGGTCATGAGTGCAACTCTGGCTACTCACAGGAATCTAGAACCATATTCCATTGTTCTCCATTACCTTAAACGCATCACCACTTGCTAACACAGCACTAGCGACGCCAATCATAGCTCAAATATCGTCAGGAACAATCACGCCCCGAGTTTAAAAATCAGGTCTGAAAATTTTTTTTTTTTGATTAAATCAGAGTTTGCAAAACAGGCGTAACAGACCGCCACACATATAGGAAACTCTCTATTCCGCGAACAGAGACTCCCCTATATATGCACGGCTAGGCTAGTAATCAGCGACAGATATCTCAGTACAACTACCAATCTAGTCAGCAGGAATAATAAAAATTAAGTCATTACATCATTAGTTTTAAATGTCTAAATCAAGATAAACTGGAATGAAATGCGGAAAATAACAGTCTGTGTAAATCATCAAGGATCTCAATCAACTCTGTCCAGAATCATGGGGACAGCTCTATCGTGACAGGCTCACTGGATCGTCCCGACATCTCACCACCCGACGGACCTACAACAGTCACCCGAGGGTGTGAGATACACCGGAGTGTATCCCAGTGGGCACGACAAGCCGAGAAATAGCTAATCGTACCTACTGGGTACTAAAATCTGCGGATAGTAAAGATCTGTAGGAAAAGCTGGAAACATAGATGTCTACTAATAATCAGAAATAAAACTGCAGGTAAGTATGCTGAACAATCAGGGTATCTCAGAGATAACTATCATGAAAACTGTAGAGCATGCAGGCCGGAAATCAAAGTCAACTACAAGGATCATGTATAAAGAACTACGAATGATACAAGCATGTCTACAGATAATAGTGCTGGAACACTGAGCAACAGTACGAGTAAAAGTAATGCGTCAAAGGTAGAAAACCAAATATCCAATCATGTGCCAATATTGGTCTCAGAGAACCTCAGGCGATGCCACTGTTCGGCACCTTTTTCGGCTGACATAACCTTGTCGAGGGCTCACGGGTCTATCATCAGACCACTTTACCGGTAAAGAACAATCTCCACGGGGAGCTACCCCGGCCATGTTCGTGAAGTACAGCAGTGCATGGCAAGTCATAATGATCAATCTCACGGTCTAGTGACCGGGTAGTCGGCAACATGCCGAGATCCCAACAGGGAATCATCTATCGTGTCGATCAGAATCTATCATGCATATCGGAACATCAAGTAGTATCTATCAATCATGCATATCGGAATATCGAATAGTATCCAACAATCAGGATCAATCAATCACGCATATCGGAATATCAACAATAAATCGGCTGACAGGAATCAACAAGTGCCATCAAATCATGCAGATCTATATACTGAAAAAGCTGATGAACAGATATGTATATGGTATGCCTCATGAAGATCAAGGTCTATCGGAATATAAAAACTGATAAACAGGTACGCAAGATATGTCTCACGTAGATCAAGATCTATCAGGACTAATCATAGGGCATGTCAATACAATCATCAAGGCTAATCTAGATAAAATCAGCAGGTATATATATATGATGAGTCTAAAAGAATCAATGTCTATTAGGGGATCATGTGATATATATGCAGTCATCATAGGTCGTATCGATATAATTCGCAGGCTGGTCAAAAAAAAAGGGTGTCCGACTGGACTAAAGCAACCAGAGGGCCGAATAGATCAAGCCCGGACCGAAGCTAACCCACCTGGATGTAGGTAGCTCCACGAACTCCCGCACAGCTACCGGGAGGCTGGTGCCGAAACAACTTGGCCCTGAATAAGAAGCTAGGATCAGTAAAGGACTCACACATACCCATCCCGACGTCACGACAGTGATCAAAAAGATCCTAGGTGGCCATGCCAAGAAAACCACGGAAATAATGATCCCAACGGTGAAAACGGCGCTCAAAACGGTAGAAAAACGGGCAAAAACGGAGCTACCGAACTTTGGGCTGTCGGATGGTGCACAGGAGCAAGCGTGGACCGGGTTTATGGCATCAGGCGGCGGCGGCATGCGCCGGGTGCACGCAGGAAGCGTGCACCGCACTTCTCGGGCCGGGCCGGTGCACGACCCGAGCGTGCACCGGGTCCTTGCCCTTCGGCCGCAAGCGCGTGCGCCGGGTGCACGCATGAGGCGTGCACCGCGCGCCTTGGGCCGGGCCGGTGCACGAAACCGTGCACCGGGTCTGGTGCTTCCGACGCTGCGGGCATGCACCGGGTGCACGCCTGGACCCGTGGACCGTGCTGTACGGACAAGCACAGTAAACCCTAATTTTTGCGGTTTTTTTCGCCGTTTTCGCTCCCGTTTCGCGATTTCTTTTCCGTGTTCTTATAAGGTTGTTTTAATCGGTACATCGATCACGGATTTTTGTCGAGGTTTTGATCAACACCTTATTCTCGTTCTTGATCGGGTGTGATCGATGATTTTTATCGGATTTAATTGGTGGTTTTAATCGGTTTCTTTTTATCGGACCTCCGATCGACGTGTTGGTTGTTCGTGGATCAACGTTTTAGCCGTTAGATTTACCGCGGATTTATTCGGAGATTTTTTAAAAATCAGGTCTGAAATTTTTTTTTTTTTTTTTTTTTTTGGAATCAGAGTTTGCAAACTGGGCGCAACAGACCGCCACACGTATAGAAGACTCTCTATCCCAAGGATAAAGACTCCCCTATTCATGCACGGCTAAAAATCATCATCAGAGATCAACAGATATATCAGTAACTGATCTAATCTACTCAGCAGGAATAATCAAAATTAAGTTATTACCTCATCAGTTTTAAATGTCTAAATCACGATAAACTGGAATGAAATGCGGAAAGTAAATGTCTGCCGAAGTCGTCGATATATAATGCTCATGGGGACAGCTCTATCGTAATCGGCTCACTGGATCGTCCCGACATCTCACCACCCGACGGACCTACAACAGTCACCCGAGGGTGTGAGATACACCGGAGTGCATCCCAGTGGGCACGACGAGCCGAGCTTCAGCTAATCGTACCTACTGGGTACTAAAATCTGCGGATAGTAAGAGTCAACAGGAAAAGCTGGAAAGCATAGAGCTCTACTAGTAATCAGAATAAGAACTGCAGGTAAGTATACTGGAATCAATCATAAAACTGTAGATCATACATGCTGGAAAACATAAACGTCCACTCATAATCAAATTCCACAGATAAGCTAACTAGGCAAGTAATCAATCATAAGCTGGCATATGAAATGAACTGGCATGAAGCATAATCAAGTGACAGTACATATACAGGTACGGAAAATACCAAAACCAATCCAATATAACAGAACAGGAATAGGTACTGAAAAGCATGCTAGAACATGGGAGTATATAATCTATGCATCAATCACAAGAATATCAAGCACCCAACCAATGCCATTATTGGTCACGGGGACCTCAGGCTCATACCACTCTCTGCACATATCCCACTGACATAACCCCGCACCCATATGTGCTATCTGGGGCTCACGGGTCCTTCCTCCAGACCACTTTACCGGTAAAGAACAATAGCCACGGGGAGCGACCCCGGCAATGTTCGTGAAGTACAGCAGTGCATGGCAAGTCACAATGATCAATCTCACGGTCTAGTGACCGAGTAGTCGGCACACGCCGAAATCCCAACAGGGAATCATCTGTCTATATCTATCCATCGGAATCAATCAATCATGTATATCGAGTAGGGTCTATCAATCAGGATCAATCAATCATGCATATCGAGTAGTGTCTATCAATCAGGATCAATCAATCATGCATATCGAGTAGTGTCTATCAATCAGGATCAATCAATCATGCATATCGACGTATATCAAGAAATATCTCAATGACAGGAATCAACAGGTATCATCTAATCATGCAAATCTATATCTCAATCAATCAGGATCAGTCAGGAATAATCAGGGAGTATGTATATGTTAATCGGCTGATCGTGACAAGAAATCTCAATCACAGGTCTAATCAGGTCAATGTCAACAGTGACATCATGATATGTCAAGATAGGTCATATAATCAGTGGGGAAGTCAAAAACAGGGGTCCGACTGGACTAAAGCAACCAGAGGGCCAAAAAGCTAGCCCGGGCCGAAGCTAACCCACCTAGATGAAGGCAGATCCACGAACTCCCGCACAGCTACTGGGAGGCTGCTGCTGAGCAACTGGGCCCTGAATAATGAGATCTGGTCAGTAATAGACTCACACAAATCCTTCCCGACGATCCGACAGCAACGAAAAGCTTAAACGGGAGAATATCGCCGATTTATCGATCAAAATCTGATTCCCGGTCAACGAGGACCTACGGAACCCTAACCAGATGCCTAGTAGATTTAAAAACACTATCTAAAGGCAGCTAATATGTCCAACTTACATTTTAGTCCAATATGTTCTTAAATTTGCATAACAACATTAATTTAATTGCCCGTTTCGGCTCGTTCTTGCAATCCGGGGGTCCAACGACGACGCCGTAAGTTTCAGCGCGTTCGTTACGTCGAGACGGAGCCCGTGCTTACAAGGTTGGGCTGGCACGGGGCCCGATTACAAGGTTGGCCCATAGTTTCTTTTAGCTCTACTTGACAAGTTGCTACATCTTAATACATACTTGATCTTTTTAAAATATAACAGGAGCACTGTACTGAGGGGTGACCAAGGACAGTGATGCTCACCTTGGGTGCGTCGGAGATGGCCGGAGGAGTCGCCGGAGCAAGGTGGTGCTCCCTCCAAGGCTCGGGTTTGGCTATCCTTGGAGCAACTTGAGTTCAGATCTACACCAGAGGGGAGCATCAGGTTACTTGGAGTCCCAGAAGGTCTCGGGTCCACGTGGGGTCGAGCCCCGGCGGCCAGAGGCGGCGGCGGCTGGAGATGAACCCGACAAAGGTGGCTCGGGTGCATGCTTTAAGACTAAGCTATAGGGGGTCCCTCGGCCCAAAGTAAAATGATGGGGTGCTTATATATAAATGGTGTCTGGATCATACCTGTGCAGTTGGCCGGAGCCCGGATCGCCGGAGCTGGCCGGAGGGGAGCCCGAGTGCACAATCGGGTGCAACTGCAGTGACGGGAAACCCTACGTTAAGGGGGACATGCAAGGCCTCGAAGGGACTCAAAAGGATCAGAGGAGCTCACCTGAGAGTTTTCCCGGCGTCAGGGATCGTCGGCAAACCGCGGCGGCGGAGCTCAGCCGAAACACAATAGCCATTAATGGTGGTTTCCGGCGAGGTCACTCCGGGCCGGTGGGAGATGGACCAAGATCTCCGTCTCGACGTCGGGGAGCTTGGTGCTGAGGTGGCCGACACCGGAAAGCCGCGGCGGCGCCGGACGGTGGCTGTCGGCCAAGGTGAAAAAGATCGGTTTCCTAGGGCAAGGTCGATCGTGACCGATCTTCAACCGATCGCGATGGGACTTCGTGGAGATGTTGCAGTCACCGAGGAGAGTCGATCCAACGGTTCCGATCTCCGGTTTAGCGGTCGGATGAGTGCGGCGATCAACGGCGGCCAAAGGAACAATAATCCAGCGGGGTTGCTCCCGCCGGCGATCGGGACGGCGGCTGCGGCTGGGTCTGCACCCGATCGACGCTCTCGGTGTCAGGAACACAGTGCTAGGGTCCAAGTGCCAAAATAAAGAGAAAGGCTCCAAACTTACCTTCGCCGGAATTTCGAGAAGGATGAGAGAACGGCCGCGGCGGCGCACGGCGGAGGATGGGTCCGAGCTCACCTTGGCTCGGATGCGGCGTCACGAGGGACCTCACCAGACTAGGTCTTGGTCGTCAAAAACCTTCCTGAGAGCCCTCCTCATCCTGCACCCGAGACCAAGAGGTTTTTGATAACTCTTCTCCGGCAATGGGAGGCGGCGGCCGGTGCGGGAAAACCCGGGGATCGCGGCAGAGAAGAGGAGGTAGGTGAGGGTGGCGGCTAGGGCTGGCCCGGGGTTTAGGTTTTCGTGGAAACCCTAGTTGGACCTATGTACATATATAGCATTTGATAAAATTGCTATTTAGCCCTTCTAGTATTACTATTTGCTGCTAGGTCCTCCACAGTAGCTTAGTCTCGCACTTAGGTCCCTCCATATGCAGTGGCACGCCTTCCGAGGCACGTTTAATAGGGATTTATATGCAAAATTCACATTTTCGATGCATTTCATGCTTTTCGAGGAGATCCGATCGTCAGATCGAAAAATGGACTGCGCCAGGATGTCCGGCTCGACGAATCCTATCAGGTAGTGATTTTCATTTTTCGAGAAAACGCCCAGATGAATTTTGGGTCCATAATAACTGTGTCAAAATACAGTTTTTGCGCTTTTCGAGACTCTAGGGTCGTCAAACGGAGATTCCGCCAGCGCCATTGCGTCCAGAACGACGAAACCGTTCAAATCCACTATTTGAAGTGCTATGATCGGCTTCCGGATGACGAATTGGCCCAAAGTTGGCTCTTAGGGAATTTCGAAATAGGGTTTACTGTGCACTACTGTTCCCTGCACTGTGCACTTAAGTCGCGGGTCCCGTCCGCCTCTTCGCTGATTTCTGGAAGATCCGACCGTCGGATCTGAACTTGCTGAATATGGTTTTCGATCAGTTCGACGAGACGGTCGCACTCGTAGTCTCGGATCTTCAAGATCAGGCTCGGATTGAAAGGCGAAATTTTTGACCCATTACTGTGCAATTTACACTGCAGAAAAGGGGCACTGTCGCTATGTGAGCCATTTATGATTCAAATTCAACTTGGCTTTTATTAATCTCATTTATTTATTTATTTACAAAAATTCGAATTCTTACACAATCAATCATGCATATCAATAATATCTCGAATAACATCTCAATGACAGGAATCAACAGGTGTCATCTAATCATGCAAATCTATATATATCAATCAATCAGGATCAGTCAGGAATAATCAGGGATCATGTAGATAATAATCGGCTGACAGGAATCAACAAGTGTCATCAAATCATGCAAATCTATATATATCAATCAATCAGGATCAGTCAGGAATAATCAGGGATCATGTAGATAATAACCGGCTGACAGGAATCAACAAGTGTCATCAAATCATGTAGATCTATATACTGAAAAAGCTGATGAACAGGTATGTATATGGTATGTCTCATGAAGATCAAGGTCTATCAGAAATATAAAACTGATAAACAGGTACGTAAGATATGTCTCACGTAGATCAAGATCTATCAGGACTAATCATAGGGCATGTCAATACAATCATCAAGGCTAATCTAGATAAAATCAGCGGGTATATATGATGAGTCTACAAGAATCCATGTCTATCAGGGGATCATGTGATATATATGCAGTCATCATAGGTCGTATCGGTATAATTCGCAGGCTGATCAAAAAAAAGGGTGTCCGACTGGACTAAAGCAACCAGAGGGCCGAATAGATCAAGCCCGGACCGAAGCTAACCCACCTGGATGAAGGCAGACCCTCGAACTCCCGCACAGCTACTGGGAGGCTGGTGCTGAACAACTGGGCCCAGTATCAGTAAATGTAATCAGTAGTAGACTCGCACAACCCATCCCGACGACGCTACACTAACGGAAAACTTAAACGGGTCAAATCGGTCGGTTTATCGATCAAAATATGATTCCTGGTCAACGAGGACCTTCGGAACCCTAACAAAATGGCTAGCAGGTGTATATATACTGTTTAAAGACAGCTATCAAGTCCAATTTACAATTTGATCTATAATAATTCTTAATTTGCATAATTCGTTAATTTAATTGCCCGTTTCGGCTCATTCTAGCAATCCGGGAGTCCAAATGTAAATCTGTAAATTCCAGGGTGTTCGTTATGACGAGACGAAGCCCGTGCTCACAAGAATTGGGCTGAGACCAAGCCCGATACAAAGTTGGCCCATAATGTTCTAAGGTCCAATTTACAACTTTGATAAAACTCAATATACACATGATCTAGATATGATCTAACTTGAGCATGAAGTGCTGTCATGACAGAGGAGTAGTGTGCTCACCTGAGGAGCACCGGAAACCCGCCGGAACAGTGGCCGGAGCAACACACAAGATTGGCCAAGGCTCGGGTTAGGGTGATCTTGCAGCAACTTGGGTTCTTCTCTGTATCCAAGGTGAGCACTAGCTAGGAGGGGTCCCTAGAAGACCTCGGGTGCAGTCCGGGTCGGCCGGCGGCGGCCGGAGGCGGCGGCGGCCGGAGGCGAGCCCGAGATGGTGTTCTCGGGTGCAAGCTTTGGAGGCTAATAACAGGGGGTCTCTCGGCCCAAAGAAAAATGATGGAGGTTAATAAGGGGTTGCTAGGACCTTACCTGGGTGGTTGCCCGGAGCCCGGCGTGCCGGTGATGGCCGGAGATGAAGGCTGAACCGAGCTCGGGTGCAACTACAGAGGTGACAAACCCGACGTTAAACCCCGCATGCAAGATGATAGGGAGGCTCCAGAGGACCGAGGAAGCTCACCTGAGTGGTTCCCGGTGGCTGAGGTGCGCCGGTAAGGCGGCGCCGGAGAAGCTCGGGAAAGCTTCAACAGCCGCTAATGGCGGATTCCGGCGGCGGAGCTCCGGGCTGGTGCAACTTGGATGGAAAGGTTCCACTCGGCGCCAGGAAGCTTCCGGTGGCAGTGGCCGTCGGTGGGAGACCGCGGCGGCGCCGGACGGCGGCGGTCGGCAAAAAAACGCAAATTGTCGGGTTTTTAGGGCAGCTTCGATCCGTGCGGATCTTGATCCGATCGTCCTCCATCTTCGTGGGGAGGCTGCAATCGACGAGAGGAGAGGATCCAACGGAGCTGATCTTGGTTTGATCGGTCGGATAACCGCGGCGCTGGAGATCGACCAAAGAACCGATAATCCGGTGGGGTGGCTCCCGCCGGCGATCGGGTCGGCGGCGCCGGCTCAGCCTGTACCCGATCAATGCTCTCGGTGTCAGGAGTCTATTGGACATGCCCAAAAGCCCAAACTAAAAGAAAATTTCCAACAACTCACCTTCGCCGGAAAACAAGAAGAAGGGTGGTCTCTCCCGGCGGCGTGCGGCGACGGCTGGGTCCGGGATCACCTTGGCTCGGACGCGGCTTCACCAGGGACTCCTCCAGATCAGGTCTTGGTCGTCCAAGCACCTCCCGAGCACCCTCTCTCCAATCACCCGAGATCAAGGCGTTTCTTGATCTCTCTCTCGTTTCCAGCGACGGAAGGGTTGCAACTGCTGGTACGGGCTGGCGAGGAGTGGAGAGTGGGTGAAGTCGTGGGATATAAGGCTGAGGCTGCGGTTACAATACAGGTATGGTGAGGGACACGATTTCAAATCGTGCATGTAATGCACAATTGAAATAAAACCCTCCAGCTTTGGCGTTTTGGGTTTTGGTCCCTCACAATACAACCTCTCACACTTAAGTCCCTCTCCCAAGCAGTGGCACGCTTTCCGAGGCAACAATTCTAGGGTTTTATGTGCAAAAGTTGCACTTTTCGATGCATTTTTCGCTTTTCGAGAAAATCCGAGCGTCGAAACGGAAAATGGACTGCGCCATGACGTCCGGCTCGACGAGACCTATCAGGTAGCGATTTTTGATTTTTTGAAAAACTGCCCGGATTAAATCTCGGTCCATAAAATACAGTCCCGGAATACAGTTTTCGCGTTTTTCGAGACTTTGAGTCGTCAAACGGAAATTTCGTCAGCGTCATTGCGTCCAGAACGTCGGAGCCATTCAAATCGACTACCTGAAGTGCTATGTTCGGACCCCAGACAGTGAATTGGCTCAACGTTGGCGCGAAGGGGCTCGAAAATTAGGGTTTACTGTTCATTGTACCCTCGACTTAAGTCGCGGGTCCCGCCCGCTTCTTCGTCGATTTCTGGAAGATCCGACCGTCAGATCTGAACAAGTTTAATATGGTTTTCACTCAGTTCGTCATGACGGTCATACTCGTGGTCTCGGATCTTCGAGATTAGGCTCGGATTGAAAGGCGATATTTCTGGCCCACTAACTGTGCAAATTACACTGCAGAAAAGGGGCACTTAGACTACGGGTGCTTTTCATGATCCAAATTCAGCTTGACTCAAATCAATTTCATTTCTTTATTTATATTCAAAATTCAAGTTCTTACAGTATATATATACAATTCTATATACAAATGTATATGCAAATGTATATATATACAATTCTATATACAAATGTATATATATACAATTCTATATGCAAATGTATATATATACAAACGTATATATACAAATGTTTATATATATAAATGTATATACAAATGTATATATATACAATTCTATATACAAATGTATATATATACAAATTTATATACAAATGTATATATATACAATTCTATATACAAATGTATATATATACAAATTTATATACAAATGTATATATATACAATTCTATATACAAATGTATATATATACAATTCTGTATACAAATGTATATATATACAATTCTATATGCAAATGTATATACAAATATTTTTATATACAAATGTATATGCAAATGTATATATATACAATTCTATATACAAATGTATATATGTACAAATTTATATACAAATGTATATATATACAATTCTATATACAAATGTATATACAAATGTATATATATACAATTCTATATACAAATATATATATATACAATTCTATATGCAAATATATATATATACAAATGTATGTACAAATGTTTATATATACAAATGTATATACAAATGTATATATATACAATTCTATATACAAATGTATATATATACAAATTTATATACAAATGTATATATATATACAATTCTATATACAAATATATATATATACAATTCTATATACAAATGTATATATATACAATTCTATAGGCAAATGTATATATATACAAATTTATATACAAATGTATATATATATAATTCTATATACAAATGTATATATATACAATTCTATATACAAATGTATATATATACAATTCTATATGCAAATGTATATATATACAAATGTTTATATATACAAATGTATATACAAATGTATATATATATAATTCTATATACAAATGTATATATATACAAATCTATATACAAATGTATATACATATACAATTCTATATACAAATGTATATACAAATGTATATATATACAATTCTATATACAAATGTATATATATACAATTCTATATGCAAATGTATATATATACAAATGTATATACAAATGTTTATATATACAAATGTATATACAAATGTTTATAAATATAATTCTATATACAAATGTATATATATACAAATTTATATACAAATGTATATATATACAATTCTATATACAAATGTATATACAAATGTATATATATACAATTTTATATACAAATGTATATATATACAATTCTATATGCAAATGTATATATATACAAATGTATATACAAATGTTTATATATACAAATGTATATACAAATGTATATATATACAATTCTATATACAAATGTATATATATACAAATTTATATACAAATGTATATATATACAATTCTATATACAAATGTATATACAAATGTATATATATACAATTCTATATCCAAATGTATATATAGACAATTCTATATGGAAATGTATATATACAAATGTATATACAAATGTTTATATATACAAATGTATATACAAATGTATATATATACAATTCTATATACCAATGTATATATATAGAAATTTATATACAAATGTATATATATACAATTCTATATACAAATGTATATACAAATGTATATATATACAATTCTATATACAAATGTATATATATACAAATTTATATACAAATGTATATATATACAATTCTATATACAAATGTATATACAAATGTATATATATACAATTCTATATACAAATGTATATATATACAATTCTATATGCAAATGTATATACAAATGTATATATACACAAATGTATATACAAATGTATATATATACAATTCTATATACAAATGTATATATATACAATTCTATATGCAAATGTATATATATACAAATGTATATATAAATGTTTATATATACAAATGTATATACAAATGTATATAAATACAATTCTATATACAAATGTATATATATACAAATTTATATACAAATGTATATATATATACAATTCTATATACAAATGTATATACAAATGTATATATATACAATTCTATATACAAATGTATATATATACAATTCTATATGCAAATGTATATATATACAAACGTATATACAAATGTTTATATATACAAATGTATATATACAAATGTATATATATACAATTCTATATACAAATGTATATATATATACAAATTTATATACAAATGTATATATATACAATTCTATATACAAATGTATATATATACAATTCTGTATACAAATGTATATATATACAATTCTATATGCAAATGTATATATATACAAATGTATATACAAATGTTTATATATACAAATGTATATGCAAATGTATATATATACAATTCTATATACAAATGTATATATATACAAATTTATATAAAAATGTATATATATACAATTCTATATACAAATGTATATACAAATGTATATATATACAATTCTATATACAAATGTATATATATACAATTCTATATGCAAATATATATATATATATATATACAAATGTATGTACAAATGTTTATATATACAAATGTATATACAAATGTATATATATACAATTCTATATACAAATGTATATATATACAAATTTATATACAAATGTATATATATACAATTCTATATACAAATATATATATATACAATTCTATATACAAATGTATATATATACAATTCTATAGGCAAATGTATATATATACAAATTTATATACAAATGTATATATATATAATTCTATATACAAATGTATATATATACAATTCTATATACAAATGTATATATATACAATTATATATGCAAATGTATATATATACAAATGTTTATATATACAAATGTATATATATATAATTCTATATACAAATTTATATATATACAAATCTATATACAAATGTATATATATGTACAATTCTATATACAAATGTATATACAAATGTATATATATACAATTCTATATACAAATGTATATATATACAATTCTATATGCAAATGTATATATATACAAATGTATATACAAATGTTTATATATACAAATGTATATACAAATGTTTATAAATACAATTCTATATACAAATGTATATATATACAAATTTATATACAAATGTATATATATACAATTCAATATACAAATGTATATACAAATGTATATATATACAATTTTATATACAAATGTATATATATACAATTCTATATGCAAATGTATATATATACAAATGTATATACAAATGTTTATATATACAAATGTATATACAAATGTATATATATACAATTCTATATACAAATGTATATATATACAAATTTATATACAAATGTATATATATACAATTCTATATAAAAATGTATATACAAATGTATATATATACAATTCTATATACAAATGTATATATAGACAATTCTATATGGAAATGTATATATACAAATGTATATACAAATGTTTATATATACAAATGTATATATATACAATTCTATATACAAATGTATATATATACAAATTTATATACAAATGTATATATATACAATTATATATACAAATGTATATACAAATGTATATATATACAATTCTATATACAAATGTATATATATGCAAATTTATATACAAATGTATATATATACAATTCTATATACAAATGTATATACAAATGTATATATATACAATTCTATATACAAATGTATATATATACAATTCTATATGCAAATGTATATACAAATGTTTATATATACAAATGTATATACAAATGTATATCTATACAATTCTATATACAAATGTATATATATACAAATTTATATACAAATGTATATATATACAATTCTATATACAAATGTATATACAAATGTATATATATACAATTCTATATACAAATGTATATATATACAATTCTATATGCAAATGTATATATATACAAATGTATATACAAATGTTTATATATACAAATGTATATACAAATGTATATATATACAAATTTATATGCAAATGTATATATATACAATTCTATATACAAATATATATATATACAATTCTATATACAAATGTATATATATACAATTCTATATGCAAATGTATATATATACAAATGTATATACAAATGTTTATATATACAAATGTATATACAAATGTATATATATACAATTCTATATTGTCACGCCCCGAGTTTAAAAATCAGGTATGAAATTTTTTTTTTTTTTTTTTTTTTTTGAAATCAGAGTTCGCAAACCTGGGCGTAACAGACCGCCACACATATAGAAAATCCTCTTTCCCAAGGACAGAGACTCCCCTATACATGCACGGCTAGGCTAATCCAATCATCCATCAGAGAGTAATAGCTATCTCAAGTAAACCATACTAATCATCAGGAATAATCCGAAATTTCATACTATCATCAATCTGAAGTATCTAAGTAAACTGGAAGCTGAAATAACATAAATGAAAGTCAACTACAGATAATCGGGGATCTCAATCATCGATCTATGTCATCAGGGGGACAGCTCTATCGTGACAGGCTCACTGGATCGTCCCGACATCTCACCACCTGTGAGAACTTGAATTTTGAAAATAAATAATTAATGAAAATGATTGAAGTCCAGATGAATTATAGATCATGAAAAGCACAAGTAGCCTAAGTGCCCCTTTTCTGCAGTGTAATTTGCACAGTTAGTGGGCCAGAAATATTGCCTTTCAATCCGAGCCTAATCTCGAAGATCCGAGACCACGAGTGCGACCGTCATGACGAACTGAGTGAAAACCATATTAAGCTTGTTCAGATCTGACGGTCGGATCTTCCAGAAATCGACGAAGAAGCGGGCGGGACCAGCGACTTAAGTCGAGGGTACAATGAACAGTAAACCCTAATTTTCGAACCCCTTCGCGTCAACGTTGAGCCAATTCACTGTCTGAAATCCGAACATAGCACTTCAGGTAGTCGATTTGAATGGCTCCGACGTTCTGGACGCAATGGCGCTGACGAAATTTCCGTTTGACGACTCAAAGTCTCGAAAAACGCAAAAACTGTATTTCGGGACTGTACTTTATGGACCGAGATTTAATCCGGGCAGTTTTTCGAAAATCAAAAATCGCTACCTGATAGGTCTCGTCGAGCCGGACGTCATGGCGCAGTCCATTTTCCGTTTCGACGACCGGATCGCCTCGAAAAGCGTGAAACACAGCGAAAAATGCAATTTTTGCACATATAACCCTATATAAGTTGCCTCGAACTGCGTGCTGCTCCTTGAGAAAGGACTTGAGTGCGAGATTGTGCTGCTGTTGGGGGACTAAGGTGAAATGATAAAACTTGAGTGGGCTTGGAATGCAATTGTGCAAATACATGCACGATTCAAGTCGTGTCCCTCACCATTACCTGTATGGTAACCGCAGCCTCAGCCTATATCACACGTTCTCACCCACTCTCCACTCCTCGCAAACCCCGCACCAGCCGCCGCCTCCACGTCGCCGGAGAAGTGAGATCAAGAACCACCTTGATCTCGGGTGGTTGGAAAGAAGGGAACTCGGGAGGGTCCTGGATGATCGAGACAGTGTCTGAGGGCTCCTCTGTGACGCCGCATCCGAGCCCGAGGGAGCCGGCACCCCAGCTCCGCCCTGCGCCGCCGCGGACCACCTCATTCCTTCTCCATTTTCCGGCGAGGTAAGGTCGTGGACTTTCTTTTCTATTTTGGCCCCTTGGACCTTAGCATCGTGCTACTGACACCGAGAGGATCGTTCGGGTGCAGGCCGAGCCGGCGCCGCCGACCCGACCGCCGGCGGGAGCCACCCCACCGGATTATCATTTTCTTGACCAATCTCCAGCGCCGCCTCCATCCGACCGTCAAACGCACCATCGGCACCGTTGGATCATCTCCTCTCGTCGACTGCAGCACCTCCACGAGGTTTGATCACGATCGGATCAAGATCGGGCCCGCGCGAGAGTGCCCTAGAAACCGGTTATTCTCCGTTTCGGCCGAACGTCGCCATCCGGCGCCGCCGGGGCCTTCAGACGCCGGCCACCACTGCACCAAGCTTCGTGGTTCTGAGACGAAGCCTCTGGTCCAACTTGCTCCGGCCCGGACCCGCCGCGCCGGAATCCGCCATTAGAGGCCATCGAAGCTCCACCGAGCTCCGCCGCCGCGCCTCGCCGTCGCCTCCGGACGCCCGGCAACCGTGCAGGTAGGCTCCCTTGACCATTTTAAGATGATTGGCAGCGTTGCATGGGAATCTTGACGTCGGGATTTTGATCTGTAGGGTTGCACCCGAGTTGGCTTTGATTTTCCTCTCCGGCCATCGCCGGCGATCTGGGCTCCGGCCAACCCTACAGGTAAGTCCTAAATATCAGTTGTAAGGTCCCTATCATTTTTGTTTTGGGCCAGGGCATCTTCGGAGTTGGGTTTCCAACCTTGCACCCGAGCACCCATTTCGGGCTTGCCTCTGGCCGCCGCCGCCTCCGGCCGCCGGTGCTCGACCGGGCCTGAACCAGACAACATCTGGGACCTCCCTCTAAGTACTGCTCACCCCTGTAGCAGATCTGGACCTAGTTTGCTCCCAAGAGTACCAACCCGAGCCCTAGCCCGAGCTTAGGTGCTGCTCCGGCGAGCTCTCCGGCCGGCCTCCGACGCGCATAAGGTGAGCACTGCACTCCTCTGTCCTTGCTTAACACCATGCTCTAGCTAGATATCAAAAAGAACATGTGTACACCAAGTTGTAGCAAAGTCGTAATGTGGACACTTAATGCTTATGGGCCAACTCTTACATCGGGACCCGTGTCAGCCCAATCTTGTGAGCACGGCCTTTGTCTTGTCGAAACAAACACGCTGAAACTTACGGCGTCGTGTTTGGATTCCCGGATTGTTAGAACAAGCCGAAACAGTAATTTAACTTAGTGTATTTATGCAAATTAAGATTTGTTTTGGACTAAAATGCAATTTGGACTTGCTGGCTGTCTTTAGACAGTGTTTACACACCCACTGGACTTCTTATTAGGGTTCCGAAGGTCCCCGTTGACCAGAAATCGGATTTTGACCGATAAATCGACCGATTTGACCCGTTTAAGCTTCCCGTTAGTGTAGCGTCGTCGGGAAAGGGTTGTGTGAGTCTATTACTAATCATATTTACTGATACAGGGCCCAGTTGTTCAGCGCCGGTCTCCCAGTAGCTGCGCGGGAGTTCGAGAGTCTGCCTTCATCCAGGTGGGTTAGCTTCGGCCCGGGCTAGCTTTTTGGCCATCTGGTTGCTTTAGTCCAGTCGGACCCCTGTTTTTGATTTTCCCGCTGATTATATGACCTATCTTGACATATCATGATGTCACTGTTGACATTGACCTGATTAGACCTGTGATTGAGATTTCTTGTCACGATCAGCTGATTAACATATACATACTCCCTGATTATTCCTGACTGATCCTGATTGATTGAGATATAGATTTGCATGATTAGATGATACCTGTTGATTCCTGTCATTGAGATATTTCTTGATATACGTCGATATGCATGATTGATTGATCCTGATTGATAGACACTACTCGATATGCATGATTGATTGATCCTGATTGATAGACACTACTCGATATGCATGATTGATTGATCCTGATTGATAGACACTACTCGATATACATGATTGATTGATTCCGATTGATAGAGATAGACAGATGATTCCCTGTTGGGATCTCGGCATGTTGCCGACTACTCGGTCACTAGACCGTGAGATTGATCAGTACGACTTGCCACGCATCGCTGTACTTCACGAACATTGCCGGGGTCGCTCCCCGTGGCTATTGTTCTTTACCGGTAAAGTGGTCTGGAGGAAGGACCCGTGAGCCCCAGATAGCACATATGGGTGCGGGGTTATGTCAGTGGGATAGGTGCAGAGAGTGGTATGAGCCATGAGGTCCCCGTGACCAATAATGGCATTGGTTGGGTGCTTGATATTCTTGTGATTGATGCATAGATTATGTACTCCCATGTTCTAGCATGCTTTTCAGTACCTATTCCTGTTCTGTTATATTGGATTGGTTCTGGTATTTTCCGTACCTGTATATGTACTGTCACTTGATTATGCTTCATGCCAGTTCATTTCATATGCCAGCTTATGATTGATTACTTGCCTAGTTAGCTTATCTGTGGATTTTGATTATGAGTGGACGTTTATGTTTTCCAGCATGTATGATCTACAGTTTTATGATTGATTCCAGTATACTTACCTGCGGTTCTTATTCTGATTATTAGTAGATCTCTGTGCTTTCCAGCTTTTCCTGTTGACTCTTACTATCCGCAGATTTTAGTACCCAGTAGGTACGATTAGCTGAAGCTCGGCTCGTCGTGCCCACTGCGATGCACTCCGGTGTATCTCACACCCTCGGGTGACTGTTGTAGGTCCGTCGGGTGGTGAGATGTCGGGACGATCCAGTGAGCCGATTACGATAGAGCTGTCCCCATGAGCATTATATATCGACGACTTCGGCAGACATTTACTTTCCGCATTTCATTCCAGTTTATCGTGAGTTAGACATTTAAAACTGATGATTTAATAACTTAATTTTGATTATTCCTACTGAGTAGATTAGATTAGTTACTGATATATCTGTTGATCTCTGATGATGATTTTTAGCCGTGCATGTATAGGGGAGTCTTTGTCCTTGGGATAAAGAGTCTTCTATACGTGTGGCGGTCTGTTGCGCCCAGTTTGCAAACTCTGATTTCAAAAAAAAAAAAAAAAAAATTTTCAGACCTGATTTTTAAACTCGGGGCGTGACAGATTAGATGGTATCAGAGCATAGGTACACGGTACCTAAGAAAAGATGATTAGGAACTGGTTAGGATGAACCCTAGGATGACTTGTCACGTGAGAGCGTTGGGTATGTCTAGTATAAGGGTTAGAAACTCAAGATATTATCAGTGTATGTTTCTGACCTGCTTCTGTATTGTAGCTATGGCTCGTCCTCCAGGTCGTGGACGGGGACGGGGCACGGGCCGTGGAATAGGCCGACCACCTAGCACGCCGAGTGAGCCCGTTGATCAGGGCCGTATGGACCGGCTTGAGGCCCAGGTGGCGACTCTGGCTGGGATGTTCCAGCAATTTATGCAGCAGCAGGCTGCTGGCCCTTCCACTCCTACCCCGCCTGCTCCTCCACCTGTACCTGAGGTCACACCGCCGGTTGCACCCCCTGCTGCACCAGCCGTCGCTGAGCCTGAGTGCTTGGCAGAGCCAGATGTAGACCCCGCACCACCACCGGCGGGGCCCGTTCCAGCTCCAACCCCTGCCGCAACCTTCAGGGTGGTACCGAGGGTTGCTGCAGCTCCAGATGCCTCTGCTCCTACCACGTCGACTTCCTCTCGATCCGTTGCTCCCGCTGTAAATCCTGCGGCCGATACTGAGGCCGATCGGGCAGAGAGGGCCCGAGCGAAGGCGGTCCTGCTAGAATTCAAAAAGTTCAAGCCGCAGACTTTCGACGGCAAGGATGAGGACCATTGGGCGGTCGAAGAATGGATCGACCACATGGAGAAACTATTTCAGGATGCCTACATCGAGGACAGAGATAAGGTCCACATCGCCGTCCACTGCTTGGAGGGCCGCGCATCCAGGTGGTGGAGGCGACACCGCGAGCGTTACTTCCCTAGCCCAGCCGATCCAACTTGGGAGGATTTCAAAGCCGCTATGGACCATCACCACCTCAAGGAGACCACTAAGGAGGGTCTCGAGCGCGAGTTGGAGACGATCAAACAGGACGACAAGAGCGTCCGAGAGTTCGAGCAGGAGTTCCTGCGCATCGCCGACCTGGTGCCCCAGGCGGTGCGCGAGGAACGCCGGAAGGTACGCTTGTTTTCGCAGGGCTTGAGGCCTGAGATTCGCCGACACCTCGCGTCGCACCTCTCCACCGACTTCGACAACTGCGTGGAGCGGTGTCTGTAAGAAAAATACGGATATGCGCAGCGGAAGAAAAAAAACGCAATTAAAATTTTTTCTTAAACCAAGATCACCTCATGTTTTGTTTTAGATCATAAAAGGGTAATCTAATTGATCTCATCAATTAGGATTTAATTTTTACCTTGCGCGGGTCGAGATCACCGCGAAGCCGACGATCGTTGGTAAAAATTGTTCGTATTGTTCGTCCTTGATAGCCGCGCACGCACCCGGCCTCTACTTGTGTCCACACGGAATTACGCCCTTGATCGAAAAATCGATCTCCTTGATTCGCGATCCGATCGCGAATTAATTCTTGCGTCGATGTAAGGAGGATGAATCAATCTTCTAATTGTGCTAGCAATCTTCCGAAGATCGAGAACGATTAATTATGGAGGACTTTAGGAAAAGGGAGAGGATAGGCGGCTAGGGTTTTCTCACGTTCCGCGACTTGATTAATTTCCACTTTATCTTTCTCCAAAATTGTTACGTATCACATACGTACTACCTATTCTTATAATAGGAAGTTGGCCGGCTATAACAAAATTAAATCTTATAATTAGTTACAAAAAGATCTCCTAAAATATAGTAACTAATTAAATCTTATAATTAGTTACAAAGAAAGATCTAGTAACTTATAATTAGTTACAAAGAAAAGATCTCCAAAAATATAGTAACTAATTAAATCTTATCCTAATCCGATTGGATTATCCATTATCCTACGTGTGTAACATTTACACATAAGTCCTCCAAATATTTACTAACGATTAGTAAATACACCATGCAACTTTTGCACTTAAATACCTCTAATTTACAATAATTGCAAATTAGTCCTTTTACTAATAAATTAGTAAACTTTAGTATTGTGATTATAATTAATCCATTCTATAAACTTCTTTATCATCTCCTTGATATCGATCATGCGCGATTCCTTATGTGTGTGACCTAATAGGTTCAATTCTGTCTGGTAGTGAGATATGATGCGATCCCCATCGACATCATCATCGAAACTCCTTTTGATGGATCAAACACTTTTGATTCTTCCATCGTATAATAATTATTCGCCTATAATTATTCTTATTGGTTCCCACAATCCACCAGTGACGCCTAGCAGCATATGGTGGCAATCCAGTCAGAAGTGAATATTGGACTGAACCTCAAGGTGCAGTTACCGTACAATACAATCCTTCTATCGCATAGTCCCAACTGAGTGGAGGTCATGGAATACTCGTCAAACCCCATCACCCGTTATATGACAAATTTGATAGGACACAAGCTCATATGGTTACTCTTGGAAACACCTTTCCATGAACCATATTACCCCGGCCGAGGATTTCTGAGCTTTGCCTTACAAATAGCATAGGACTAATTATCTCTCTACCGAGAGCGATAGATCCCCTGTAAACAACACCCATTCCTAATATGAACCGACTGCGGCCAACATATACTACTAAGACCCGTGACTAGGATCAGAGTTTGCATAGTCAAACTACAGTAGCCTCATATTGAATGGCCGTGGTGTCGCAGGTCTAAGGATCAGTTGTACCACTGCAACATCGAATCAGTTACTGACGAAAGAGTAGACATCCAAGTAACTAATCGTAATTGGTCACGCTCAGTGCCCTTGTTCTATAACAACCACCTGCACGTTCGCTCCAGTGTCCCCACACTAATGACTTGAGACTCGTCATCCTAAAAGAGAGCGACACATACATCAATCTTGCCGGATCAATCATCGTCCCCATGATGATCCTCCGATTGAGAGCATTCATGACTTAATCACTAATAATATGTATCTCAAATTCTTAACTCTTAAGAATATACATTATCATCTCATTAAATCAAAGGACGATTCATGGACACATCAAACATGAATGGCATAAAATGCCCAAATTATAATAAAGATCAAGTACAAATATGTTCCATATAATAAAATGCGTCAGCCTGATAGGCTTTTGGGGCATACAACTAACAATCTCCCACTTGCACTAAAGCCAATCAGTCATATATCTATGCCCATCTTCTCAAGATGAGTCTCTAGTTTTTGCTGAGTCAAAGCCTTAGTTAGCGGGTCCGCCACGTATCTGCGGAGGCAAACCTTCTGCACTTCAATATGTTTATCTTTGATGTACTCTCTGATCTTGTGATACCGCCGCTCGATATGTTTGGATTTCTGATGAGATCTCGGCTCCTTTAGCTAATGCTATGGCGCCATTATTATCACAAATAGTGGCAGGGGATCCCTACTAGAGGGAACCACCCCAAGCTCAGTGATATAATTTCTTGGATCCAAACAGCTTCCTTGGCAGCTTCAGATGCAGCGATGTACTCCGCCTACCATAGTAGAATCAGCAATCGTCTCTTGTTTAGAACTCTTCCAAACTATTGACCCACTATTGCAATAAATAGATACCCAGACGAAGACTTTCTATCGTCTATATCAGACATAAAATCTGAATCTGTATAGCCACTAACTTTGAGTTCTCCACCTCCAAGAACCAAGAACATATCCTTTGTTCTTCTCAAGTACTTAAGGATATTCTTTACCGCTACCCAATGCTCTTCGCCTGGGTTCGACTGATATCGACTAGTGACGCTCACAGCCTGTGCTATATCAGGTCGAGTACATAGCATCGCATACATTAAACTCCCTATTGCGGAAGCATAAGGGATCCTGCTCATGCGACTTCTCTCTTCAGGTGTCTTAGGAGACATAGTCTTAGAGAGGTGAATTCCATGTCTTAGAGGTACCATACCCCTTTTGGAATTCTCCATGCTGAACCTTTTCAACACTTCATCTATGTACATAGCTTGCGATAAACCAAGCAACTTCTTAGGTCTATCCCTATAGACCTTTATCCCTAGGATATAAGATGCTTCTCCAAGGTCTTTCATAGAAAACTCTTTGGATAACCATAACTTCACCGATGTTAACATAGGAATGTCATTCCCATTAGGAGTATGTCATCCACGTACAATACGAGGAAAGTAACAGCACTCCCACTAACCTTTTTATACACACACGGCTCTTCTTCGTTTCTGATGAAATCGAACGATTCGACTGCATCATTGAAACGAGTGTTCCAACTCCGAGAAGCTTGCTTCAACCCATAAATGGATCGTTGAAGCTTGCACACTTTATGACTTCTATCTTTGGTAGTGAAACCCAAAGGCTGCTCCATATAGATTTCTTCTTCAAGATATCCATTCAGGAAAGCAGTTTTTACATCCATTTGCCAGATCTCTAGTCATAATGTGCAGCAATAGCAAGCAGAGTTCTGATGGATTTAAGCATGGCTACAGGTGAAAAGGTATCCTGATAGTCAATGCCTTCGCGTTGACTATAACCTTTTGCTACCAAGCCTAGCTTTATAGGTCTCTACCTTCCATCAGAACCAATCTTCTTTCTCTTGAAGATCCATTTGCATCCAACGGGTACAATTACCCTCCGGTGGATCAAACCAAAGTCCAAACTTGATTGGAGTACATTGAGTCTATTTCAGACTTCATGGCTTCCAACCATTTTTCGGAGTCGATGTCTGACATCGCCTCGCTATAAGTCTTAGGATCATCTCTATGATCCTTGTCTCCCACTAGGAACATTTCCTCCATGTCCTCTATAAATAATCCCATGTATTTATCAGGAGGATGAGAGATTCTACTAGACTTGCGAGGTGGCAATGTAATCTCTGGTATCACAGAGTTATCAGGAAGGGCTCTTGGAATGCTCGATTCTAAAGAGACTTTCTCCTCTAGTTCTATTTTTCTCTCCACTGCCTCCTGCTAAAATAAATTCATTTTCAAGAAAGAAGGCATGTCGGCTCACAATCACATTGTGACTTTCTGGGAGATAAAAATTGTATCCAAGTGATTCCTTGGGATAACCAATGAATCTTCCCTTGACTGATCTGCTTTCCAATTTGTCCGTCTTTAATTTCTTATATAAGCCGGACACCCCCAAGTCTTAATGTGAGTAAAACTGGCTTCCTACCGTGCCACATCTCATATGGTGTGGTGGGAACAGATTTGGAAGGTACTCTGTTTAAATATAAATAGCCGTAAGAAGTGCATAACCCCAAGTGACGTAGGTAAATTTGTAAAACTCATCATAGATCGAACCATATCTAATAAAGTTCGATTCCTCCGTTCAGACACCCCATTCAGTTCTGGTGTTCCAGGAGGAGTCCATTGAGAGACAATACCATTATTCTTGAGGTAGGTTAAGAAATCCGTGCTAAGGTATTCCCCTCCTCGATCGGATCGAAGAGCCTTAATCGGTTTTTCCATTTGCTTTTCTACTTCTTGTCTAAACTCTTTAAACTTTTCAAAGACTTCAGACTTGTGTTTAATTAAATACACGTACCCATACCGTGAATAATCATCAGTAAAGGTAATAAAGTAGAGATAGCCGCCCCAAGCAGACACATCGAATGGGCCACATACATCAGTATGTATCAGGGCGAGTACTTCGGTAGCTCTCTGTCCTTGTCCAACAAAGGGAGACTTAGTCATTTTTCCTTGAAGACATGATTCACAAGCTGGGTATGGTTCAGGGAGTAAGGATCCTAAGATACCATCCTTAGCCAGCTTGTTAACCCTATCTTCTCCAATGTGACCAAGCCTCAGATGCCACAAGTATGTTTTGTTTACTCCTCTCTAGGTCTTTTAAAACCAATAGTATTCTCATTCATGCATTGTGAACTGTATTCATACTAACATCCATATGTAAGTAATAGAGATTGTCTATTAAAGAACCACAACCTATCAATTATTTCTTAATAAATTGAACAAATGTTTGATTCAAAAATAAACTTATAACCGTCCAATACCAACGTGAAACAGAAATAAGGTTTCTAGTCGCACTAGGAACATAAAAGACAATCTCTAAGTTCTAAAAAACTACTCCTGTCGGTAGACATAAAGGATAAGTCCCTACAGCAACAGCAGCACTCTTGCTCCGTTTCCAACGCGTAGGGTAATCTCTCCATCCCTAAGTCGTCTACTTTTCTTTAGCGCCTGCATTGAAATACACAAATGCGAGGTGCATCCCGAGTCAAGGCCCATGTAAAAGTAGAACACAACCGTAGCCAGTAGTTTCATGATATGAAATCTCGGACATACT
>JAQNDB010000924.1:0-61535 GCA_029204045.2 Tillandsia leiboldiana
CTCGATATGTTTGGATTTCTGATGAGATCTCGGCTCTTAGCTTAATGCTACGGCGCCATTATTATCACAATATAGTGGCAGGGGGATCCCTCACTAGAGGGAATCACGCCAAGCTCAGTGATAAATTTCTTGATCCAAACAGCTTCCTTGGCAGCTTCAGATGCGGGGCGATGTACTTCGCCTCCATAGTAGAATCAACAATCATCTCTTGTAGAACTCTTCCAAATATTGACCCACCATTGTAAATAACAATAGATACCCAGGACATAGACTTTCTATCGTCTATATCAGACATAAAGTCTGAATCTGTATAGCCATTAACTTTGAGTTTCCACCTCAGAAAGAAGAAAATATCCTTTGTTCTTCAAGTACTTAAGGATATTCTTTACCGCTACCCAATGCTCTTCGCTGGGTACAACTGTATCGACTAGTGACAGCTCACAGCCTGTGCTAATGTTGGGTTATGATTAATTGGAACTAAATAGGGGAAAAAACCTAGAGGGGGGGTGAATAGGTGTAAACAGTAAACACTCAAAAATCGTTGCGCCAATAAACCCAATGCGGAAATGAAAAAAAACACGCACGATTTTTACGTGGAAACTCGAACCGGAGTAAAAAACCACGGGACCGATAATACGGCGAAATTCACTAGAATTAAAACACTTACAAGGTGATATACGTACTCACTTACGACATCAACCTTTTCCATACGCTCCTAGTAGATCTTCTCCGCTCGCTCCGCAACGCTCCTCGAATCCACGATTTGCGTCCAACGCCGAATCCACGGCATCCAACGTCGAATCCACGACGTCCGACCGAATCCACGGTCTTCACCCAGTAGCACGTATCGAATCCACGAACGTACCTCGCTTCGAATCCACGAGAGCGGTTGCACCTTGAATCCACAGGGCCACACGAGTCCACGCGCCGATTTTGGGAAAATCGTTGTTTTTGGGTGGTGATGATCCGCCGAATACTTAGATTAGAATAGATCGGAAATACCATCTAAGTATTCATTAATTTGATTCTTCTCAAAATCTTCGTTTAAAAACCTAGAATCAAATTAATCAATATAGATGAAGAAACATAGAATTAAATTATGATTTCCTTTCTTCTCTATATGTGGATCTTTTTCTTTTTACCGTCTTTTTGGATTACCCTAAAAATGAATCGTAGGGTTTATTTATAGGTTAGAAAACTGTTGGAAGAGGATAAGAATCAAAAACTAACCTTTTCTGTAATTTTACAGGACGACGGTCCGGACTGGAATTATGGCGGTCCGGACTATTGTAGCGAAACAGACTTTTTCCAGAAAAACATACCTCGGGGTCCGGACTGAAATTCCCATTGTCTGGACTATTCACGCAATTCCTGCAAATTCCACGTTCGGGGTCCGGACTGAAGTGACCAAGGTCCGGACTGGAATTGCGCATGAACTATCCTATGTTCGGGGTCCGGACTGTAATATAAGGTCCGGACTCTGAACATGTAGTATGTCCAGTTTTTTAATTTTTATGTAATTAAAAATTCATCCAAGTGTTTCTACACTATAAGAAGTATTCGGATCAACAAAAATATTTAGTTAAACGTACCTGATCCTTTTGAATTCTTCTTTCTTGAGATTGAGGTATATGATCCAAACTTCTTCATCTTCAATCTTCAAGACTTAAACAATTTCACGAAATACGCCAACACAAATTCCAGTCCGATTCTTGCGCCGTTGGACTCACGACAGGTAGGGCTTTGATCTTCGTGTTTTGAGCTCCTCCTCATTTCGAGTTTATCTTGGAGCTCCCCGAGCTTCCATTTGACCCTTTTTCTTGGGCGGAGTTTTGGACAGCACTGTGGTATTTTGGCCATTTCTTTGCGCACAGGCATCGGATTGGGGTGATTCGAAAGGCGTTTTGCATCTACACATCACGAGGAACATCCCCAATTTTTTTGGAATTTTCTAAATATTTTTCGAAGGTGAGAAATCTCTGTTTACAGGAATTAGTGCTACAGTTTTTGCGAGCAGTTTATTTCGAGGTGGTTTTCTTGTCGGATTTGTTTCTCAGTGTAGGAAACTCAGATTTGAGCGTGCAGGTACTCGTTTCGACGAGTTCGTCACGAGGATCGTGACAGTATTTTTCTTGGAATTTTCCGGGCACTTCTCACAGGTAAAAACAGGGCATCTTTGGGACTGAATTCTGGACAGCATGTTTTCGGATACTTGTGTGCTTATTTGTGTGTATGTTTTGGGGTAATTGTGAACAGCGATCGCGGCGGTTTATCTGTTTGAGCATTTGGCGTGAAAAGGGGATATTGGACAGCGAGAAGGTTTTACAGCTGAGGATTGCGCGTGTCCAGGTGGGTGGTTGCTTTATCCCTCTTTTCTGACTTACCCACTAGGAGATTAGAGAGATCCTTCTTGACATCCATGATTGATAATTGTAATTGGACTTGCATGCTTGTGGGAATCTGATAGTGGTTGGGACTTATACATGATTGTATGGATTGCTATGTAGCACTTAACCTTGCATATGGAATGGAACATTTAATTGGGACTATATGATTTATCCTGTTAGTGGTATTACTTGAGGATTTTATGACATGCATAGGTGGATAGTAATGCTTTATTATGGAACATGGATTATAGACATGTGTGGTTGGATAATGTTTTAGCATGATGGTTATATCTATGCGGAGCTATTAATTGTTACACATGTGGAACCACTATTGGTCACCTTTTCCTTTGTTTCCTTGAGAACACTTGCATGCTTGTATGGATATCTAGATAGGCCATCTTTTATCACTACACTTTCATGCTGGAACTTGACTTAGGAGAAACCTTGTTTGCTTCTTTTCTCCTTTTCGTTAGTCAGGTGGTTCTTGTTGCTCGGGTTTGAGCAGGGGTTTGGGATAGTGTAGCCGGGGCCTGGATTATGGATTATGGGTTTTGGCGGCGACCGCGGATATTGGGCGGTTGACCGGATGTCGGTTATAGGACATCGGTGATAGGGCATGATTATGGACTAGAGGGTTTTGTGGCAACGCGGATAGTAGGCGGTTGACCAGATGTCGGATGTGGGACATGATTGTGATTGTGGGTTATTCCGGCGACCGCGGTTATTGGGCGGTTGACCGGAGGTCGGTTGTGAGACTGGGTTGTTGATTGTGGGGTATTGCGGCAATCACGGATATTGGGCGATTGACCGGATGGTTACTTTTGCATCTGATTGGGAATCAGTTTTCTTTTAGTGGAGGGTTGTGTTCCACTAGGGCTTTATAGTTGTGATCCAATCCTGCTTTTGTTACTTATCACACCGGCGCAGTTATTGCCCGGTGATGCTTTCCTCGTGTGGGTCGCACCCCTCGAGATCGATCCCCTCCGGAGGCCGGGGCCAGACAGTTATGGACAGTTTTGCTATCACATCGGCGCAGCTTATTTGCCGATGATGAGGGCGGCAGCAGGAACTTTGCTATCACATCGGCTCGGCTTACTTGCCCGATGATGAGGGCGGTACAGATTGGGTTCATCTGGGACGGTTGGTTATTGTTGCATACGGTTATTCCAGTCTAGGACTGTATTTTAGAGGCATAGTAGTGGTAGATTTCCCTTTTTCAGCGGTTTCATTTCTTACCACTCTTCTTTCCTTTTGCCTCTGGTAGACGTAGTGGGTGTGTCAGAATTTGAGGTTTTACCCACTAGGGGAGGCTACTGGTTTAATAGTAGTTCTCACCCCCATTCTTCTTTCCTCTTTTTCTTCTTTCTTGTTTTGCAGTGTCTTCTGCGGGTGCTGCTGGGCTTTCAGCGGCGGGTCGAGGAGAGAGGACGGCTGAGTAGATAGATCTCGAGGCAGGATGAGCGAGTTAGCTGGACTGTTGGTGTACCAGGTTTCCTCAGACGGTTGTACTTTACATTTTGGACTGGCTTTTGCCAGCAGGTTGTATTTATTTTGGTGAGCTGGGAGAGACTGATGTATCATTTATACAGATGTATTGTATTTTATTTCCAGCTTCAGTCTGAGATGTATTAGATTTTAGTTCAGCTCTGTTTTATTGCTCTTTTATTATTATCTCTTATATCTGAGCAGGTTTGGCGCTTCGTGTACGCGAGAAATACCGTGTGCACGGCGGATCTGTAGACGGGCCCGGGTTCCGGTTTACACCCGGGGTGTTACAGAGACGTAACATGCGACTCCACAAATCAACTGTCTCTGAGTCCTGACTCCTTCGTGTGGGTCTCCAATAATGTTAGATTCTGGATGATCCTTGGAGATGCGTAACGATTGAGGTAACGGAGTACTCGGAGGTACATGTGATAATTCCTGCACATCAGATAAACTTGAAGAACCATTAGATGCATCAACATTATCGGAAGAATTATTATGAGAAGATGCATTTGCAGTAGAATCATCATCTAGAGACATATCAGGGGTAGATTTATCAGATGCAAAGTGAAAAGCTTCATCTACTTTAACATTTATAGATTCTACCATCGTTTTAGATTCCAAGCTAAAAACCCGATATGCTCTACTGTTTGTAGAATAACCCATGAAAATCCCTTCGTCACTCGAGAGCCAAATTTTCCAAGATTTTCGTGGTCACGTAAAATGTAACAACGACTCCCAAAGATACGAAAATATTTGATATTTGGTTTTCTACAAAACCACAGCTCATATGGTGTATTTAAGTTCCCGGGCGCAAATACACTCGATTAATTACATAGACGGCGGTGTTCACAGCTTCAGCCCAAAAATATAACGGTAAATTCCAGCTATGAAGCATCACACGCGCCATCTCTTGAACAACCCTGTTTTTGCGCTCGACTACACCATTTTGCTGAGGTGTATAGGGTGCTGAGAATTCATGTTTTATGCCAGTGGAAGTGCAAAAATCAATGAATTTAGAATTAATGAATTCTCCACCTCTATCACTTCGAACACGAACGATCTTTTCATTTCTTTCAATCGTAATACGATGACAAATCTCATGAAAAGAGTCGAAGTATCCGCTTTCTCTTTTAAAAATGTTACCCATGAATACCGAGAGAAATCATCAACCAAAAAAAAATATACCATTTACCTCCCAAAGAGGGTTGACGAGTTGGCCCCCATTAAGTCAATGGTGCAGTAATTCTAAGGGCCGTTGGGCCAACGTGTTCAAGGACGAAGGAAGAATTCACCTTTGTGTATCCAAACTTTTAAATTTTGGAGTACGTCGGCAATGTTCGTGAAGTTATTACCTTAGTGAAGCGTCGTGATCGATCCATCGCTTTTCCTTGACGTCGTCGTCTTGTTGATGTACTACCAATGTTCTTTTCTTTTGAAAAATACTTCATTGATTTCCCGGGAGTGAACTCATTGGTAGTAGTTGCAAGAGGTGCTTGATGTGATCGCTTTGCTCCTATCTTGCAATTTCTTCTAATGTGCCCCTGCAAAACCACAACGAAAACATACCTTTGTTCTTGACGATCCTCGAAGAGGGTAAGGTACGCTTGTTGTCGTTGTGTACAGTGATTTCCGTCGTCGGAGGAGTTGCCGACTGGGGCACAAAAACTGTTCCACTCGAACTAGGACTGTCGCCAGTTTGAGTGTATCCGAGGCCGAATCGGTTTGTTTGACCAAGACCAAGCATCTTATCCAACTTGCTCCTTCTAGAAGAAAAACGCTTTAAATCATCTTTTAGTTGGAAAATGGTCTTCGTCATTTCCATTTTTCTCTTGTCGGGCCTCGGTATAGAGCATCAAGAAGTAACCAGCTTTATCAATCATTTTTACATGTTCATTCTCAAAATGCTCATTTTTCTCTTGAAGTGAAGCATTTGCTTTTATCAGGTTATCCCTTTCCACTTCAAGACCGGTCGAGAGAGAAGTTGCCCTTTTTACTTCTTCTTCGAGATCCTGCAATCTCTCTCTAAACCCCTTGTTTTACTTAGTCAGTTTCTTTGAATCCCTCAAAAGTTTATAGTAGGCTAGAGCAAAATCTTCACCTTCAGAGTTACTCGATTCGTCGTCCGTTGCAGCTTTTTCAACCTGGGAGGAGTTGGACAATAAATCGGATGTACTCGCCATTAAGCACATGAAGGGTGAAGATGTGGACGCGTGGAACGCCGTTGCGTTATTCACTTCATCACTTGAAGATGACTCATTTGACGTTGAGGGTGTCATCCCAAGTGACGGCTTGCATCGCTTTTCTTCTTTAACGGATTCTTATTTGGACACTCCGTTGAGATATGGCCGTACCCTCGGCACTTGAAGCAGTGGACTTGTCCCTCTGAGCTTTTCTTATCCTTTGAAAAACTTTCTTGCTTTCTTGACTTTTGGCTTGAAAAACCTTTGCCTTTCTTCCACTTTCCGAAGGATGGAGTTTTACTTGAATTACCCCCTTCGAAAGTTTCGGCGAAAATTTCTTGTCAAGAGAGCAAGCTGCTTCTCAAAGTCCTCCAGAGATAGGTTCTCGTCGTCGTCTGAGGAGGATGAATCCGCGTCTGTTGGGTTATATGTATATAGATCTAAATAGGGGAAAAAATAGACCTAGAGGGGGGTGAATAGGTAGTAAACAATAACACTCAAAAAATCATTTGCCAATAAAACCCAATGCCGGACAAAAATAATTGAACACGCAAGATTTTACGTGGAAAACTCCAAACCGGAGTAAAAAACCACCGGGACCGATAAAACACGGTGAAATCCACTAGAAATGAAACACGTACAGAGGTGATTTAACGTACCACAGACGACTCAACCTTTTACCATACGCTCCGAGTTGCTCTTCTCTCCGCTCCGTTCCGCAACGCGTCTGCGAATCCAACAATCTGCGTCCACCGCCGAATCCACGGCGTCCAACCGTCGACGCCACGACGTCCGACCGAATCCACGGTCTTCACCCGTAGCACGCTTCGAATCCAACGAACAGTACCTCGCTCCGAATCCACGAGAGCGGTTGAACCTTGAATCCACAGGACACGTAGTCCCCGCGCCGATTTGGGGAAATCGTTGTTTTTGGGTGGTGATGATCCGCGAATACTTAGATTAGAAATAGATCAGAAATACCATTTAAGTATTCATTGATTTGATTCTACTCAAAATCTGAGTATGAAAACCTAGAATCAAATCAATCAATTATAGATGAAGAAACATAGAATTAAATCTAGTATTTCCTTTCTTCTCTATATGTGGATCTTAGGCCGTATAAGATGATATTTGATTATGACGGCTATTTTCCTTAACCCTAGAAAAAGAAACATAGGGTCTATTTATAGGTTAGAAACCCTAGGAAGGAGATAAGAATCAAAAACCTACCATTTTTGGAAATTTTACGGACGGCGATCCGGATCGGATTTCGGCGATTCGGATTGCAGAAGCAAGAAAGACGGTTTCCAGAAAAACAATAGTTCGGGATCCGGATCGAAATGGCTGATCCGGATCGTTCATACAGTTTCACCAAACATCAACGTTCGGGATCCGGATTGCAAATCCTGATCCGGATCGTGCAAGTAAAAAGGTAAAACTAGTGTTCGGGATCCGGATCATGAGATGCTGCGATCCGGATTGAACCAGTGTATGAACGAACACCCTTCGGGATCCGGATTGGAATGTCTGATCCGGATCCTGAACATGTCCCATGTCCATGTTGAGTTATGAATCCCAAAGGATCTAAATAGGTACTATCAACAACTAGAGGGGGGGTGAATAGGTGTAATACTTAAAAACTCAATCTCAGTGCAAAATAAAAAATAATGCAGAAAATAAAACAGCACACCGAGATTTACGTGGAAACTCCAATCCAGGAGAAAAACCACGGGACCAACACGCAATAACAATCCACTAAGAATAGAAGAATAACAAGGTGATTACCGACTCCACGGACTCAACCCCTCCTTCAGCTTCTTCGACCTTGCGCTGACCGGTTGGATATCCACGCAATAACAATCCCTAAGAAAAGAAGAATAACAAGGTGATTACCGTCTCCACGGATTTAACCCCTCCTTCAATTTCTTGGACCTCGCGCTCCACCGATTTTGCACGCCCACTGCACACGTTCGAATCCACGAACGCCACTCGAATCCACGAGCACACGTTTCGAATCCACGAAACGCCTTTAGCACACCGAATCCACGATGCCACGTCGAATCCACGACGCAAACTCAGTCGATAAGAATATTGACTTCGATGGTGATCCTTCGCTTAGATTCTCATTGAGGAACCGTAGAAAAAATCTCTAAGCAAAGATTAGATCAATTCGATAAAAGATATATTCTTGAAAGAACCATCGAATTGACCTAAAAGAGGCTAAAAAAAGAACGATGAAAACCTAGCCTCTAGGGTTGCTCTCAAGTGTTTTAGAAATTGATCGGCCGTAGCTCCCACATTTTTGAGAAACCCTAAGTGTCTATTTATAGTTTAGAAACCTTTGGAAAGAGATAAGAATCAAAAACATACCTTATATGGAAATTTTCAGGAAGGCGATCCGGATCAGATTTATTGCGATCCGGATCGTCGTAACGAGATTGACGATTCCAGAAACCAAGGGTTCGGGATCCGGATTGCAAGGCCCGATCCGGATCGTTCATACAAATCAGAAAACTTAACATTCGGGATCCGGATCGGAAATTGCATGGATCCGGATCGAAGTCTTGTATGAAGCAACAACCTTCGGGATCCGGATCGTTGGCTCTGATCCGGATCCTGAACAAGTCCGAACACCAGTTTTTGATTATTATGCAATTAAAAGTTCATCCAAGTGTTTCTACACTATAAGAAAGTATTCGGATCACTACAATTATTTAGTTAAACATACCTGATCCTCTTGAATACTTTCTTCTTGAGATTGATGTAACTGATCCACAATTCTTCAACTTCAATCTTCAAGATTCAAGACACTGAGTGTCAACTTGAGCTCTTGTTGAATCTTCTCTAAGTCTTTGATTGCTGATTGACAATTTGATCCCTTTAAGACTCTGACTCAACTCACTGACTTGACTCACGAAATATGCCAATACCAAAATGCCGTAACAATCTCCCCCTTTGGCAATTTCGTGACAAAACCCAAAAATACATAAAAGCTCAAAACACTCATCTTAAACCAAAAAAAATCGAAACTCAATGTCATCACCAAAACATTGATTTTCTTTGCGTGAAAGATCCAATAAATACAAAATTACATTTGAACCAAATAGTCCTAGAACATACTCTATGACTTAGGACTTGGAGTCTTAAAGTGATGTAATTCCTGCAAAACCAAAACTCCAAACAAAATCAAACGTTAGTCGTTAGAAATTAGAATCCTACATTTGATCCGTCTTCCTTTTGGTTCTTTTATTTTTTCTTTGTCTCCCCCTATCTTGAGCATCTCTAACATGTTCTCCATGTTCTCCCTCTTTGTGATACGATCATCATTTTCCGTTCTCCCCCTATCTCGATGATCTCTTCTCCCCTATTTCTCTCTTCTCCCCCTTTTTGTCACAAATTGTCAAACAGTGAACATACTAGACAAAAGGAAATCACTAACAATATTAGTTCATAGAGAAAGAGAGATAAAAGCTCAGTTCTGGTATATAACAAAAATGCAGATTGCGTACCGGTACCAGAAGGCAAAAATCAAATAATTTCTTGAAAACAAATCCAGATTTTAGCATCTTTTCAAATACCGATTTGTATTCCATCAAGAAAACAATTTAAGTGCTTGAAATTAATATGAGATCACATAGATGTCATTCAATCCAATTAATTTTACAAAAATTAAAAAGATTTACTCCGAAATCATGAAAAATAAAGGTAAAACATTATAAACCGTTTTTCATGTTATATTCATCAAACACAAGTCATCAAAAATAATCTTGAGATCCAAAGTCTATCAAGATGTAACGGATTTACAAAGATGACTTACAGAGATTTCCAAATGACATCAATTTGATTTCTTACCCTTTCAAATTTGAGATAAGCACTAAAATACCTAAGGGAGGCTCTTTGAGCATCTTTCAACTAACCCACCTTATACCAACCAGGAGATTGTTCAAAATATAAGAGTTTTGCATATAAATCTCCAAATGCTTCAACTAAAGATTTTCTCATAAAATACTATCAAGCATCCATAACATGTGGTAGCTTCACACACAAACCGGACGACCGGGGTGGCAGCTCTTTCCAGCATGTGGTGGTAGTTTTCACACTCCTTTCGGATGTAACTCTTTCCACATCTTTTGCAAATCATTTCAAAACCCTTGTAAGAATGTAATCTCTTACGTGAAAGAATTAAATCCCAAATTTTAGTCTATCGGTTGTCTCACGTTTATCACAATGAACTCACACAACCGAGATAGATTAAGCATCTAAAGATCACACATGATTTCTAAAATTTAATGCTTATAATATCAAAAACTCCTATAATGAAGTATCTTCAAGATTATGATTATGGAGTAAAGTTGATAATCCAAATAAAATTAATTTGGAGTGAATAAACGTGAAGCCCTTTTTATTCAATGCACTTGTTCAGTAAAAACCCTTTTGTTCAAAAACAAAGTATAAAAACGAAGAGCATTGAAAAACATGTAATGCAAAGATTAAGAAAGATATGAAGGGAAAACCAATCAAAGCATTACATACAGTCATAAGCTATTTAGAACTTAAGACAAGGAAAGATATCACCTTTCCGAATCCAAAATCGCTGGATTTTGGGTTGTCTTGATTCGTTGTGGCCGGGGGTTGTCCGCTTTGACTGTTGGTCCACCTTAGGTCTTTGCCTCACAGTGATCCACTTGAATGATTGATGTTGTGGCTCGGACCTTTGGTGGGTTGAGTGAACTCCTTTGACTTGATGTGTCTTTTGATTCCGTTGAGTTCGCTCCGTAGATGAAGTTGCCGAAGGACTCTTCTTTCTCTTTTTCGGGCAATTCTTCACCAAATGTCCTTCAAGTCCACATAAGTGACACGTTCTTCCTTTCATTTTGAATGTGGAACTTGAAGCATGCACAGTTTGATCCTTTTTAAATCCCAAACCAACCTTGCTTGTTTGACCTAATCCGGATATACAATCAAATTTCTTGGAAACGGTTGAAAGCCTTTGTATGTCGGATTTGAGTTCATGAACTTGCTTGGTCAATACTTGGTTGGTGACATGAATCTCCCCAAACTGTTTTTCTAGAAAACCAATCTTGTCCATAAATGATTCAGCGTTTGTCTCCGATTGGTTTAGCTTTTCTTGGAGGATTTTATTGTTACCCAATAAACGTCCTTGTTCCTCCTCGAGATCTTGAAGTTTTATCTTTAAAGCTTGATTCTCGTCTTGACCTTCAAGTCGTTGCTTCCTCAACTTCTTAATATGTTTGGCCATCTTCTTTGATTCCGTAAGAAGTTGTTGATATGCCTCAACGAGTTCTTCCTCATCCGACTCCCCCTCACTTGATGACTCTCCGCCGGTTGTTGATGTTTCATACAAAATCAAAGGAGTAGAGTTAGTGACTAATGATGATAAACAATTATTAGAAGAGGGAAAATGAGAGGCATGAGAAGCAACGATTTTTCCTTTTTCCTCTTTACTTGAGGTTGATTCATTAGAAGTAGAATTGTAGTGTACTGGGTTTTCCCTTGCGATTTTCCGATGAATCCACTGTGTAGAACACCTAGTGTTGGTGTCTGGCCCATGGTGCATTGAAGGGATGCCACAGATGGACCTCGTGAGACTTGGATAGATGATTTGGCCTTCGGCTGTGATTGCCGAATTTTTGAAAAGGTTTTGGGCCAATCTGAGGTTGGATTTGGATTCAGCGCGGAAAAACGCTTGAAAACGGCTATTTGCTTGTTGAATTTGGAGTCCGGATGACCAAATGCGGGCTTCCGGAAGATTTGGGGGATTTTCGGTGCACGGGGGTGACGCGTGGACCGGCCAGCGCCACGTGGCGCCCTTTTATTGGCCGGCTCACGCGGCTGGGTCCACGCAATGGCGCGGCGGTGCATGGACCGCGGCGGGTGGACGCGTGGCGTGCCCTGGTAGGCGGGCGCACGCGGCACGGCTCACGGGAATTGCGGGATGGCGGTGGACCGGGCGCATGACACATGGCGGCTTCGGATTCGTCGGTCCACGTGGGCGCGGTCCACGGGTGCGCGGGGGGGGCGCCTCGGTACTGTGCGCGCACGTGCGCGCACAGTGGCGCCAGGGGGGGGCGGTCGGCCGCACTCGAGTGCGACACGTGTCGCCTCGAGATTGGCCGGCCGTACCTACCCCCGTTGACTGCGGGGGGCCACGTGGCGTAGGCGGGCCGCTGGGATCCGCTGTCCCCTGTTTGGGGGTGACGTGGCCGCTCCTGGTTGTTTCGGGCGCGTCGGACAGGGGCGGTGCGACCGGGTTTCCGGGCGCAGTGCGCCCGAAAGTTGCGCCCGAAAACCCGGCCCGAATGCTTAGTGGGCTGGGCCTATAAATAGCTCCCCCCATTCGTCTTGTAGGCTTTTTGGACTCTATTTTCGCTGGGCTTTCTTCACGGCGATTCCTCCTCTCTCAGAGCTCAACCCTTTGGAGAAGTTTGAAGATTTTTGGAGGCACGCATCCCGAGGTTCACCATTTTACGGCGCGGCGCGACGCTTGTTCTCCGGCGATCCTCTTCACCCCTTCTCAGTGTTTGGACTCCTCCGACTCACCCCGACCTCGGAATTCGCCGATTCTTGCGCCGTTGGACTCTTGACAGGTAGGGCTTCAACTCCTGTGTTTTGTGGTTCCTCGATTTCCGTGCTGATATTGGAGTTTTCCGACAACCATTTGACCCTTTTTCTTCGCGGACTTTTGGGACAGCACCGCGGTGTTCTTGCCATATCTTTTCGCTCGGACGTCGGAACGAGGCGATTCAAAAGGCAATTTTCATCTACGCTTCGCAAGGAGTCTCCTGGATTTTTCTCAGAATTTTCTGAATTTTACTCGAGGGTGAGAATCTTCTTCCTCTGTGGTTCCTTGTTACAGGAATTTTGTGCAGTTTGGGTTTGGGGTGTACCCCTTGTCGGATTTTTATCTCAGCGTAGGAAACTCCAAATTGGGCGTGCAGGTACTCGTTTCGACGGGCTCGTCACAAGGATCGCGATAGTATTTTTCTTGGATTTTTCTGGGCATTATTCGCAGGTAAAAATTAGTGAATTGTGGACTGCTGGTTTGGGGGACAGATTCTGGAATTGTGGATGTTAAGCTTATGTATTTTTCCTTTGGGGTATTTTGTACAGATTGGTGGTGTGTTGGACTGATCTTGGACTTCGCCTTTGGGAATTTTGGATTAGCGCTCGAGGTGGGTGATGTTGAGAACCTCCTGCTTGTGAATGTCACTAGGCCTATTGGAATGCCACGATTATATGTTATTAAATATGAATGTATCTAGCATGCTTGCATGATATTAAGGTTCTTTTGCTAATACTTGCATTGTTAGCAAGCTACAAGTTCATGAGTGGTGTTTCCATGTTTAGATATGCAATTTAATTAGTTGGAATGAATGCTATAGCCATATCATATTGTGTGTTAAGGAAAGGTTTGGGCATGGGGTTAGAATGCATGTTGTAAAAGGGGTACTTGCTAGTTAATTGTACATCTAAATTGTATCATGTATCGTATATCATGCCACGTGTACATCGGAGGGTCCAAACATTTAATGTTGCATATGTTAGAATAATTAAAAAGAGGTTTATCAAGTTAATGACTTTTGCATGCTTGAATGGTCACCTAGATAGGCCACCTTTTTCTGCTACACTATCATGCTGGAATTGACTTAGGAGAAACCATGTTGCAGTCTTTCTTCAGTCACTTAGACATAGGGGATATTATGCTCGGGTTGGAGCAGGGGCTGGGTTAGTGTAGTCAGATACTTGGGTTTCGGGGAGAGGGTTTTGGGCTTCCTTTGGGAGACGGTACTTTCCTTATAGAGCGGAGTGCGCGATTTGCAGACTTGAGACCCTGGGACTCCTGTCCCATATCGGTGTTATGTGTAGGCTGGCATACCCGATTTGGCAGACATTGAGAACCCTACCCCTTATCGGTGCTATGCGTAGGCTGGCATACCCGATTTAGCAGACCTTGAGACTCCTGTCCCATACCGGTGTTATGCGTAGGCTGGCATACCCGATTTGGCAGACATTGAGACTCCTATTCCACACCGGTGTTATGCGTAGGCTGGCATACCCGATGTGGCAGGCTTCGATTCTCTGATGCATACTTTTAGCTATCTTTAGCTGGGCAGGTAGAGGCATATTAGTGGTAGCTTTTATCAGGAGTCATACTCTTAGTTACCGCATTTATTCCTTTAGCCTCTGGTAGACCTAGTGGGCAGGTAGGAGTTCGTGTTGAGGTTTACCCACTAGGGGAGGCTACTGTCTTTACTGTAGTACTGACCCCCCACTGTTTTTCCCTTTTCTTGTCCCCTTTGTTTTGCAGAGTCATCTGCCGGAGTTGCGGGGCCTTCCTACCAGGATCGAGGTAAGAGGATCGCCGACTAGATAGCTGCTACCCCGAGCTCGAGTTTTTGGTAGTTTTGTCGTATCCCCAGTACACTCAGACGGTTGTATTTTTTCCTTTTATTTTGGGTCTGGCTGCGGCCAGCTGGTTGTATATATTTCGTGAGCTGGGAGAGACACTTGTATATTTTTGAGAGCTTACTGTACTTTCCTTTCCAGTATTTGTCTGAGTTGTATTAGTTTTAGTTTAGCTCTGTTTTATGCTCCTTTATTACTTGTTTTATATCTGAGCAGGTTATCAGCGCTTCGTGTACACGGAAAATTCCGTATGCACGGCGGATCTGTGGACGGGCCCGGGTTCTGGTTTACACCCGGGGCGTGACAGATTAGTTGGTACCAGAGCTTAGGGATAGGTCAGTTGGGACTTAGGAAACCCTAGGCTTTTGGCAGACCCTAGGAAGGCCGAGCGTGAGTGACGTGATATTGTGCGAAAGTCGGTAATTGGTTGTTAACTCTTCCTGTGAGTGGAGAGGGATTGGCATAGCCTATTTCTGGGGGACTATTATGTTGGCTGCAGACAACATAAGGTTACAGAAATAGGGGAATGCCCATGACTTTCGCGTGATTGGGTCGAGAGTGGTTTGGTTTACTGACCCGTGGATTTTGTGTGACAGGATGCCTCCTAGGCGGCAGATTCCTACTCGGGGTACTCCTACGCCCCCGGAGGAGCCGGAGCAGTCCGGGCCTTCTGAGATCAGTGAGCTGAGGGCCATGGTGGCCCAGTTGGCGGAGAGCCACCGCCGACAGGAGCAGAGGTTCGAGCAGTTGCTGGCTCAGGTTGGGGCCCCTCCCCCTACTACTGTAGAGGCCCCTGTACCACCAGTTGTACCGCCGGCTATTCCATTAGTCCCTACGGCACCGTCGTCGAGCAGTGGGGCTCAGGGAGAGTTCAGGCCGTTGACCCCAGCGGAGGAGGAGGAGTTTGCTGACAAACTCGCCAAGTTCTGTAAGCGAGGACCACCTAGGTTCTCTGGGAGGAGTACTCACCCATCGGAGATAGGATCATGGCTGGCAGCAATGGAGAAGTTGTTCAGAGACTTCTTCATTGACCACAGGTTCAGAGTGCATATGGCTGTACATTGCCTAGAGGGGGATGCAGATGCTTGGTGGCGTCGGGTCGAGCCCTTGGAGTTTCAGATCACCCGACAGCTACCCTGGTCGGAGTTTAGACGGTTGATCCTTGACACTTATTTCTCCACGAGCGTGAAGAAAAAGCTTGAGGATGATTTGAAGAATCTCCAGCAGGGGGACAGGACGGTATGGGATTATTATCAGGAGTTTACGCAGTTGCTCAACTGCGTACCCTATGTTGCCAGGGATGGGCTGCACCAGGTGGAGCTGTTTGAGACAGGTTTGCGCCCCGAGGTCTATACCTTGGTACACGCCCAGAGGCTTCAGACTTTATCAGAGGCAGTGGATCATGCACAGTGGGTCGAGAGGGGAGATCACGTCGTCGCTAGACGTGGGGGCTTGGCCGCTCAGAGTTCTGAGAGGAAGCGGCCAATGCCAGACGAGGGGGGACAGGCCAGTTCATGGAGGCCGCCCCGACCACCACCGCCGCAGTTTACGGGCCGTGGGCGTTCGGAGCGGCGAGGGTCTGGTGGATCCCAGAGACCCCCACAACAGCAGCAGCAGCAGCAGCGGCAGCCCCAGCGACAGCAGCAGCACTCGCAGCAGCAGAGGTCGCAGTCGCGACAGCAGGGGTCACAGCGGCAAGGACAGCAGCAGCAGCAGTCGAGGCAGTCCCAGTCTGGGGTCAGGTGCGTCTTTTGTAGGGGACAGCACGCGGCGGATACTTGTGACCAGAGGTATGGCCGCTGTTATCGGTGTGGACAGTCCGGCCATATTCGAGCTACTTGCCCTCTCTCTACACCGCAGGCTCCTTCTTCAGCATCAGCTCCTTCAGTGCCCCAGCAGCGGCCTTATGCTCCAGCGAGCGGGGCTCCTTCCTCCCACCCTGCAGATTACCGACCACCAGCTCAGAGCGGGCGAGTCTACGCCGCCCAGGTAGGGGACTCCACGGCAGCCGACCACGTGGTGGCAGGTATCACTTTACTTCTTGGTACTAGAGCTCGCACTTTATTTGATACCGGTGCATCACATTCTTTTATCAGTAGAGTATTTGCATCATCTCATGGACTAGTGTTAGGTCGGTTGCCACATGCAGTAGAGGTACAGATTCCTGATCATACATTGCATGTAGAGGAGTGTTGTTGGTCTTGCCCTGTTCAGATTGAGTCCTGGATCTTGCCAGCGGACCTTATGGTCCTTAGTGAGCTGCAAGATTACGACATTGTTCTGGGGATGGATTGGCTGGCTCGCTATTTCGCGACGATTGATTGCGCCGCGAGGACTGTTACCTTTAGCGAGCCAGGCCAGGAGGTGTTCGTTTACAGGGGGTGCCAGAGTGCTTTCTTTGCCTCTGTGGTTTCGACCTCTCGTGCGAGGCAGATGATGCGCAGTGGATGCGTGGCCTTTTTGGCATCGGTGGTTAAGGAGCCTACGGCGGCACCGGGATTCACGGATATTCCTATTGTCCATGAGTACCCGGATGTTTTTCCTCCGGAGCTAGTTCATATGCCGCCGGATAGGGAGGTTGAGTTTTTGATTGACGTAGTTCCCGGAACTGCGCCGATCTCTAAGGCTCCTTACCGAATGGCACCGGCCGAGCTGCGGGAGTTAAAGGCGCAACTCCAGGATTTAATGGACAAGGGTTTTGTGAGGCCTAGTGTATCACCTTGGGGAGCGCCGGTGCTATTTGTGAAGAAGAAGGATGGTTCACTTCGACTGTGTGTAGATTACCGGGAGCTGAATAAAGTGACCATCAAGAACAAGTACCCTTTGCCGCGCATTGATGACTTATTCGACCAGCTGCAAGGGTCTTGTGTCTTCTCCAAGATTGATTTACAGTCTGGTTACCACCAATTGAAGGTGAAGGCCGAGGACATCCCAAAGACGGCATTCAGGTCGCGGTACGGGCATTACGAGTTCACCGTCATGCCTTTTGGACTGACAAATGCCCCTGCAGCTTTTATGGATTTGATGAACAGGATTTTTCGACCATACCTGGATCGGTTCGTTGTTGTTTTTATTGATGACATCCTAGTTTATTCCCGAAGCGATGTGGAGCACGAGGAGCATCTGAGGATTGTGCTACAACTTCTGAGAGAGAGAAAGTTGTATGCCAAGCTATCTAAGTGTGATTTCTGGCTTCGGGAGGTTGCCTTTTTGGGCCACGTGATTTCAGCCGCTGGAGTGGCAGTAGACCCGGCGAAGATCGAGGCAGTCCGGGATTGGCCCCGACCGACGACGGTATCAGAGGTCCGTAGTTTCATGGGCTTAGCAGGATATTACCGTCGGTTTGTGGAAGGTTTTGCGAAACTTTCCGCACCCCTCACTCGTTTGACGCGAAAAGGGATTAAGTTTATTTGGAGTGAGGACTGCCAGAGGAGCTTTGAGGAATTAAAGATCAGGTTGATGTCGGCTCCTATCCTTTCCCTCCCTGTTATGGGGAAAGGATACGTGATTTATAGTGATGCATCGCACAGTGGACTTGGTTGTGTGCTGATGCAGGAGGGTAGGGTAATCGCTTACGCCTCTCGGCAACTGAAGGATTATGAAAAGAATTACCCTACCCATGATTTGGAGCTAGCTGCAGTGATTTTTGCACTAAAGTTGTGGCGCCACTACTTGTATGGGGAACACTGCGAGATTTACACCGACCACAAGAGCTTGAAATACCTGTTCACACAGAAGGAGCTCAACTTGAGGCAGCGTAGATGGTTGGAATTGTTGAAAGATTATGATGTAGACATTCTATACCACCCTGGCAAGGCCAACGTGGTTGCTGATGCCCTGAGCAGGAGAGCAGTACAGAGTTTATCTTTGATGATCACCGATCAGGCGCCATTACTTGAGCAGATGAGGCGGTTAGAGCTCGAGGTTGTGTCCCCTGGGGTCTCTGCTAGACTTATGTCTCTAGTCGTGCAGCCCACTCTGTTGGACAGGATTCGGGAGAGACAGAGTGAGGACCCCCACCTGGTGAGGATTCGAGAGCAGATGCAGACTGGTTTGTTAGGGGACTTTTCAGTTGATGCTGCGGGAGTACTCCGGTACAGGGACCGAGCTTGCGTGCCTATGGATGCAGAGATTCGAGAGCAGATCTTGAGGGAGGCCCACTATACACCTTATACCATCCACCCTGGTGGGACTAAGATGTATAGGGATCTGAAGGCACAGTTTTGGTGGAATGGGATGAAAAGAGACATTGGGAGATTTGTAGCGCACTGTTTAACTTGTCAGCAAGTAAAGGCTGAGCATCGTGTACCTGCTGGCAAGTTGCAGAGTCTCCCAATCCCTGAATGGAAATGGGAACATGTTACGATGGATTTTGTCACTGGGTTGCCGAGAGCACAGACGGGAGCGGATGCTATCTGGGTAGTCGTGGACAGGCTTACCAAATCCGCTCACTTTTTACCGGTTCAGATGACTTGGCCGATGGAGCGACTGGCGCAGGTGTACTTGGCTGAGGTGGTTAGATTGCACGGGGTACCCGTTTCCATCGTATCAGATAGAGACCCGAGGTTTGTCTCGCATTTCTGGAGGAGTTTACAGACAGCCTTGGGGACGCAGCTCCGATTTAGTACAGCATTCCACCCACAGACCGATGGGCAGTCAGAGCGCACTATTCAGACCCTCGAGGATATGTTGAGAGCATGCATTCTGGACTTTGGGGGAGGATGGTACCGACACTTGGGATTAGTTGAGTTTGCGTACAACAACAGCTATCAAGCGAGCATTCATATGGCTCCGTTTGAAGCGTTGTATGGACGCAAGTGTCGGTCACCCCTTTATTGGAGTGACGTGGGTGAGAAGAAGACTTTGGGTCCTGATCTACTGTTGGAGGCAGAGGAAAAGGTCAGATTGATACGACGACACCTAGAGACCGCCCAGAGTCGACAGAGGAGTTATGCTGATACTCGACGGCGAGACTTAGAGTTTCAGGTGGGTGACCATGTTTTTCTGAAAGTCTCGCCTTCGAAGGGGATTCGGAGATTTGGTATTCGTGGGAAACTGAGCCCTCGTTTTATTGGACCTTTTGAGGTGTTGGAGCGCTTAGGGCCAGTTGCCTACAGGCTTGCGCTTCCTCCCAGGCTTTCAGGTGTTCACAATGTGTTTCATGTATCGACGCTGAGGAGGTATGTTCATGACCCGTCTCATATTATCGATTTCACTCCATTGGAGGTTGCTGAGGACCTGAGTTATGTTGAGCGGCCGTTGGGGATCTTGGAGCGTGAGGTTAGGGAGTTGCGCAGTCGGGCCATCCCCTATGTGAAGGTTCTCTGGAGCAGTCATGATGAGCGCGAGGCTACCTGGGAGTTGGAGTCAGCGATGTTGGATGCTCACCCCCACTTGTTTGAGGCTCCTGTCTGAGGTATGATTTTGTTTCGAGGACGAAACTTTTTCTTGTAGGGGAGGGTGTAGTGTACTGGGTTTTCCCTTGCGATTTTCCGATGAATCCACTGTGTAGAACACCTAGTGTTGGTGTCTGGCCCATGGTGCATCGAAGGGATGCCACAGATGGACCTCGTGAGACTTGGATAGATGATTTGGCCTTCGGCTGTGATTGCCGAATTTTTGAAAAGGTTTTGGGCCAATCTGAGGTTGGATTTGGATTCAGCGCGGAAAAACGCTTGAAAACGGCTATTTGCTTGTTGAATTTGGAGTCCGGATGACCAAATGCGGGCTTCCGGAAGATTTGGGGGATTTTCGGTGCACGGGGGTGACGCGTGGACCGGCCAGCGCCACGTGGCGCCCTTTTATTGGCCGGCTCACGCGGCTGGGTCCACGCAATGGCGCGGCGGTGCATGGACCGCGGCGGGTGGACGCGTGGCGTGCCCTGGTAGGCGGGCGCACGCGGCACGGCTCACGGGAATTGCGGGATGGCGGTGGACCGGGCGCATGACACGTGGCGGCTTCGGATTCGTCGGTCCACGTGGGCGCGGTCCACGGGTGCGCGGGGGGGGCGCCTCGGTACTGTGCGCGCACGTGCGCGCACAGTGGCGCCAGGGGGGGGCGGTCGGCCGCACTCGAGTGCGACACGTGTCGCCTCGAGATTGGCCGGCCGTACCTACCCCCGTTGACTGCGGGGGGCCACGTGGCGTAGGCGGGCCGCTGGGATCCGCTGTCCCCTGTTTGGGGGTGACGTGGCCGCTCCTGGTTGTTTCGGGCGCGTCGGACAGGGGCGGTGCGACCGGGTTTCCGGGCGCAGTGCGCCCGAAAGTTGCGCCCGAAAACCCGGCCCGAATGCTTAGTGGGCTGGGCCTATAAATAGCTCCCCCCATTCGTCTTGTAGGCTTTTTGGACTCTATTTTCGCTGGGCTTTCTTCACGGCGATTCCTCCTCTCTCAGAGCTCAACCCTTTGGAGAAGTTTGAAGATTTTTGGAGGCACGCATCCCGAGGTTCACCATTTTACGGCGCGGCGCGACGCTTGTTCTCCGGCGATCCTCTTCACCCCTTCTCAGTGTTTGGACTCCTCCGACTCACCCCGACCTCGGAATTCGCCGATTCTTGCGCCGTTGGACTCTTGACAGGTAGGGCTTCAACTCCTGTGTTTTGTGGTTCCTCGATTTCCGTGCTGATATTGGAGTTTTCCGAGCAACCATTTGACCCTTTTTCTTCGCGGACTTTTGGGACAGCACCGCGGTGTTCTTGCCATATCTTTTCGCTCGGACGTCGGAACGAGGCGATTCAAAAGGCAATTTTCATCTACGCTTCGCAAGGAGTCTCCTGGATTTTTCTCAGAATTTTCTGAATTTTACTCGAGGGTGAGAATCTTCTTCCTCTGTGGTTCCTTGTTACAGGAATTTAGTGCAGTTTGGGTTTGGGGTGTACCCCTTGTCGGATTTTTATCTCAGCGTAGGAAACTCCAAATTGGGCGTGCAGGTACTCGTTTCGACGGGCTCGTCGCAAGGATCGCGATAGTATTTTTCTTGGATTTTTCTGGGCATTATTCGCAGGTAAAAATTAGTGAATTGTGGACTGCTGGTTTGGGGGACAGATTCTGGAATTGTGGATGTTAAGCTTATGTATTTTTCCTTTGGGGTATTTTGTACAGATTGGTGGTGTGTTGGACTGATCTTGGACTTCGCCTTTGGGAATTTTGGATTAGCGCTCGAGGTGGGTGATGTTGAGAACCTCCTGCTTGTGAATGTCACTAGGCCTATTGGAATGCCACGATTATATGTTATTAAATATGAATGTATCTAGCATGCTTGCATGATATTAAGGTTCTTTTGCTAATACTTGCATTGTTAGCAAGCTACAAGTTCATGAGTGGTGTTTCCATGTTTAGATATGCAATTTAATTAGTTGGAATGAATGCTATAGCCATATCATATTGTGTGTTAAGGAAAGGTTTGGGCATGGGGTTAGAATGCATGTTGTAAAAGGGGTACTTGCTAGTTAATTGTACATCTAAATTGTATCATGTATCGTATATCATGCCACGTGTACATCGGAGGGTCCAAACATTTAATGTTGCATATGTTAGAATAATTAAAAAGAGGTTTATCAAGTTAATGACTTTTGCATGCTTGAATGGTCACCTAGATAGGCCACCTTTTTCTGCTACACTATCATGCTGGAATTGACTTAGGAGAAACCATGTTGCAGTCTTTCTTCAGTCACTTAGACATAGGGGATATTATGCTCGGGTTGGAGCAGGGGCTGGGTTAGTGTAGTCAGATACTTGGGTTTCGGGGAGAGGGTTTTGGGCTTCCTTTGGGAGACGGTACTTTCCTTATAGAGCGGAGTGCGCGATTTGCAGACTTGAGACCCTGGGACTCCTGTCCTATATCGGTGTTATGTGTAGGCTGGCATACCCGATTTGGCAGACATTGAGAACCCTACCCCTTATCGGTGCTATGCGTAGGCTGGCATACCCGATTTAGCAGACCTTGAGACTCCTGTCCCATACCGGTGTTATGCGTAGGCTGGCATACCCGATTTGGCAGACATTGAGACTCCTATTCCACACCGGTGTTATGCGTAGGCTGGCATACCCGATGTGGCAGGCTTCGATTCTCTGATGCATACTTTTAGCTATCTTTAGCTGGGCAGGTAGAGGCATATTAGTGGTAGCTTTTATCAGGAGTCATACTCTTAGTTACCGCATTTATTCCTTTAGCCTCTGGTAGACCTAGTGGGCAGGTAGGAGTTCGTGTTGAGGTTTACCCACTAGGGGAGGCTACTGTCTTTACTGTAGTACTGACCCCCCACTGTTTTTCCCTTTTCTTGTCCCCTTTGTTTTGCAGAGTCATCTGCCGGAGTTGCGGGGCCTTCCTACCAGGATCGAGGTAAGAGGATCGCCGACTAGATAGCTGCTACCCCGAGCTCGAGTTTTTGGTAGTTTTGTCGTATCCCCAGTACACTCAGACGGTTGTATTTTTTCCTTTTATTTTGGGTCTGGCTGCGGCCAGCTGGTTGTATATATTTCGTGAGCTGGGAGAGACACTTGTATATTTTTGAGAGCTTACTGTACTTTCCTTTCCAGTATTTGTCTGAGTTGTATTAGTTTTAGTTTAGCTCTGTTTTATGCTCCTTTATTACTTGTTTTATATCTGAGCAGGTTATCAGCGCTTCGTGTACACGGAAAATTCCGTATGCACGGCGGATCTGTGGACGGGCCCGGGTTCTGGTTTACACCCGGGGCGTGACAAGAATCGTCCCAAGTTTTCGCTTGCAAAGCCTTCTTTTTATATGATTTCTTAGAAGGACAATCCATTGAAAAATGGCCGTAGCCTTTGCATCGATAGCATTGGATTTCCCCTTCGAAATCATCTTTTTCTTTTTCTTTAGAAGGTTTTGCAAAGCTTTTGAGTTTAGAGGATTTAGAACCCGATGATCCTTTAGAAGATTTCGTGGATGAAGATCCGTCGGTTCGATTCTTCCAAAACTTCCAACGAAATTTCTTTACGATCCGCGCCAATTGTTGTTCAAAATCGGCAAAAGGGATTTCATCGTCGGAACTTGATTCGCTATCTTCTTCCTTTGTTGATTTGAATGCAATACCTGTAAGCTTAGAAGAAGACTTGGAAGAAACTTGATTAGTAGGAAAAGTCATTTCATAAGTTTGCAAAGCACCTACTAATTCCTCTATACTCATCTCATCCGGATGACTAACGGTTTCAATGGCGGTAACCTTTGCCCTAAACCGTTCCGGAAGAGTCCGAAGTATCTTTCTTACAATTTTCGACTCCGGGATCTTTTCTCCTAAATTAGCACATGTATTAATTACATCTTGAAGTCTAGTGTAATAATCTGTAAACAATTCATACTCTTCCATATGAATAGAGTCAAATTGACTTGTAAGCATCTGGAGCTTTTGAATTTTTACAAGATTAGTACCCTCATGTGTAATTTTGAGAATATCCCAAATTTCCTTCGCGGTTTCACACGCGGAAATTCGTGTGAACTCAGTCGACGAAAGAGAATTAAATAAAGCGTTCATACCTTTCCCATTGTAAGAAGATCTTTCAAATTCCTCTTTGGACCATCTAGAGCGAGGTTTTGGGGTAGTAGAATTTCCTACTTCCTCAACAGGATGCACCCAACCGTATTCCACGGATTGCCATACCCGCTCATCAATTGCGATGAGAAAAGCTCTCATCCGTACTTTCCAATAAGCATAATTAGTCCCATCAAAAAGAGGAGGTCTAAAAATATTACCACTTTCACCCAACATGATAGATAAACCTAAAACCCGCTCTGATACCAATTGTTGAGTTATGAATCCCAAAGGATCTAAATAGGTACTATCAAACAACAAGAGGGGGGGTGAATAGGTGTAATACTTAAAAACTCAATCTCAGTGCAAAATAAAAAATAATGCGGAAAATAAAAACAGCACACCGAGATTTACGTTGAAACTCCAATCCAGGAGAAAAACCACGGGACCAACACGCAATAACAATCCACTAAGAATAGAAGAATAACAAGGTGATTACCGACTCCACGGACTCAACCCCTCCTTCAGCTTCTTCGGACCTTGCGCTGACCGGTTGGATGTCCACGCAATAACAATCCCTAAGAAAAGAAGAATAACAAGGTGATTACCGTCTCCACGGATTTAACCCCTCCTTCAATTTCTTGGACCTCGCGCTCCACCGATTTTGCACGCCCACTGCACACGTTCGAATCCACGAACGCCACTCGAATCCACGAGCACACGTTTCGAATCCACGAAACGCCTTTAGCACACCGAATCCACGATGCCACGTCGAATCCACGACGCAAACTCAGTCGATAAGAATATTGACTTCGATGGTGATCCTTCGCTTAGATTCTCATTGAGGAACCGTAGAAAAAATCTCTAAGCAAAGATTAGATCAATTCGACAAAAGATATGTTCTTGAAAGAACCATCGAATTGACCTAAAAGAGGCTAAAAAAAAGAACGATGAAAACCTAGCCTCTAGGGTTGCTCTCAAGTGTTTTAGAAATTGATCGGCCGTAGCTCCCACGTTTTTGAGAAACCCTAAGTGTCTATTTATAGTTTAGAAACCTTTGGAAAGAGATAAGAATCAAAAACATACCTTATCTGGAAATTTTCAGGACGGCGATCCGGATCAGATTTATTGCGATCCGGATCGTCGTAACGAGATTGACGATTCCAGAAAACCAAGGGTTCGGGATTCGGATTGCAAGGCCCGATCCGGATCGTTCATACAAATCAGAAAACTTAACATTCGGGATCCGGATCGGAAATTGCATGGATCCGGATCGAAGTCTTGTATGAAGCAACAACCTTCGGGATCCGGATCGTTGGCTCTGATCCGGATCCTGAACAAGTCCGAACACCAGTTTTTGATTATTATGCAATTAAAAGTTCATCCAAGTGTTTCTACACTATAAGAAAGTATTCGGATCACCACAATTATTTAGTTAAACATACCTGATCCTCTTGAATACTTTCTTCTTGAGATTGATGTAACTGATCCACAATTCTTCAACTTCAATCTTCAAGATTCAAGACACTGAGTGTCAACTTGAGCTCTTGTTGAATCTTCTCTAAGTCTTTGATTGCTGATTGACAATTTGATCCCTTTAAGACTCTGACTCAACTCACTGACTTGACTCACGAAATATGCCAATACCAAAATGCCGTAACAGTCCAGTTTTTGATTTTTATGCAATAAAAAATTCTTCCAAGTATGTCTACACTACAAGAAGTATTCGGATCACCAAAAATCTTTAGTTAAACATACCTGATCCTTTTGAATTCTTCTTTCTTGAGATTGAGTTAAACGATCCAACCTTCTTCACCTTCAATCTTCAAGACTTGAACCTTTCACGAAATTACGCCAACTCAAATTCCGTAACAATCTCCCCCCTTGGCGGTTTCGTGACAAAACACAAATTCACTAAAGAAAATTCAAAAAGATATTTTTGTTGCTATCACCATATAACAAAAATTTACAATGGAGATCCAAAAATTTTAGAAACATGAGATAAACTCCTAAAACAGACTCTAGACTTAGACATCTGTACTCTCTGCACAAAGAAATCATTCTTGACAAAAAGAATCGTTAGATACCTCAAGAATTGAAACATACAAAACCAAGTACAGAGATAGAGTTTATCTGATCATCATGACATTTGAGAATTCAGATATGTAAGAGAATCATAGTCAAAAACCAACATATCTTCTATGCATTCAAAAACCAAATGTCACAAAGTGTTAGTCCAACATCAACTTGTTAGTCATATTACATGCCCAAATAGTTAGTCGAATAGTTAGTAGGAACATGCAACAAATCACAAGATAAAAACCAAAGTTGAAGTTGAAGTGATACTTAACTTGATGTTCACACATTCACACAGTTTTCACATCATCATTGTTCAAGTTCTCTCTAAACTCTCTCCCCCTTTTTGTCACAAACTAAGCCAAAATTACAAAAATTTAAGGAGAGTTAAAAATTTCAAAAATGTAAGTAAATGTAAGAACTAGAACTAAGAGTAAGTCCTAAAAACTGAAATCCTGCACAAAAAGATTAGAAAGAAAGTTAAGTCAGTCTGAATCAGAACTAGTGGGATTGGTACAATCCAACTTCTTCAAAATTGCTTGAAGCATTTTTGACATTGTGGAGCACTTTCTTTTCATCTTATGTTGCTCAGAGATAATCTGTTGGAGATTTGTAGACACACTGTCTTGTTCAGCAGACAATCTTCGCTGTTCTTGTCGAATTGAGGACCATACATTCTCTTTTGCTGTGTGTCTCCAGGACGTTGAAGGATGTAGTATAGATCCAGACGGTGCATCTTGACCTTCAGTCCATGGAGATTCTCTAGGGAGAGAGCGAGCTCTGGCGAGGGGTCTATCAATCTGAACTCCAGTTCCCCTCGACTTCTTTCGCCTAGTGTACTGCTTGGTTGTTGAGGAAGATTTCATCAGCTTCTTGTTCTTCAAATACAACCTATCTTCTTTGTCAACAGCTTGTTGTGCTTGTTTACAAATCTCTTCCCAGTCTTCTTCATCTGATTCTGAATTATTTTGACAAACTTTTCTTGTCTCTCCTTGATTTGGGTCATCTTGTTCTCTTTTTATAGAAGATGCACTAGGTCCTACCATTGCTACCAAAAGGAAGATTATCCAGGCGAACGCCATTGGTGCAAGTGCTTAATAGATTTAAAGTCCTGTGAACAATAACTCAAGAACACATGAAAAATTTGTTAATTTTTAAAAATTTGAAAAATTGTACCCAAACAATCATAATCATGTAGAGAGACTAAAAATCAAATTAGTTTTGCAAAAGGAATTTTAAAAATAGATCAATTGCATGTTTTTCAAAAATTCCTATTATATGCCCTAAAACAGAATTTTCAGAAATCGAAGCCCAAAAATTCGTTAATCAGGAGAATACCTAGCATATAATCAAAACTAATCTACCCAGAGTTCTTATTTCAAAAGAAATTTGACCAAAAACCATTCACAAACGAAAAAGATAGAAAAATCTCATCACGTTTTGAAGAAAATAGAGAAAACCTGTGAAAAACGAGATTTTGATCAATAAAACTTACTTGGATTCGAAGAACTTGGGTTAGGAAAGCTTCAAGGTGCAAGAATTCTAGAGAGAGAAGCTCTAGAGACTTGGGAACAAAAGATTAAGGTAAAAGAAATCAAAACCCTCTTGTTCTGTTAAAAACCCTAGCCATGATCTGGATCGGATCGAGATTTCGATCCGGATCGGCTAGCCGCAGGAAGGAGCCTGCGTTCGGGATCCGGATCACTTAACCCGATCCGGATCAGCTACAACTTTTTCTTCAGAAAAATTTAGAAAAAATCCATAAAATCCAGAAAAAGTATGTAAGCATTTTAGCACATCAACTTTAAACAAAAATCATCGTTTCATGTCAAGAGAAATAAATTATTTTAAATCTATCAATAACATTCAAATAATGACATGACAATTTATAGAAATTAAAACTTTTAAAGTTGATCAAGTTCAAACACATCCATCATGATCTTATGAGTACGGTGTTTATCAAATCATTAAAATGGTAAAGAAAATGAATTACCAAGATCAATAGATGTTTGAAATCCCAAATAAATTATATAATGTATCTAGTCAATCTGTTGAAGAGAGTGGCTCTTTGAGCATCTTTCATTAAAAAACCCACCTTATACCAACCTTGAAATTTGACGGAGTCAAGTATTTCAATCATGCATTTTATTTAATCAAAAATTACAAACCCATGCTTGGTATACATGTGGTAGCTGCACACAGTACTCGGACGACCGAGGTGGTAGCTCTTTCCTCCATGTGGTGGTAGTTTTCACACTCCTCATTGGGATGTAACTCTTTCCACATCTTTTGAGCATTTTACTTTTCTTTGACTCCCCCTCAATTGGCTATCAATTAATTTAAAATATAAAGTATTCAACCAAGGATTGATCTCGAATTCATACTCAACTAAATAGTCAAATAAGATAAAAACAATACCAAGAGATCATTGAGAGAGAAATTGACTTTGATCAATTAAAAATGGTTTAATTTAAATAAATGATCAATGCATCAACTGAATTATTATGATATCCAAAGCATAATAAATTTCTAATTATATGAAAGGATGCAAGTAAAGTCAATAATACACATGCTCAATTAATGTACTATGTATAAACATAGATAAAGAACAAAAACACAAAAACAAAACCTAACCTGAGCAAAAGTTTCAAAAAGAAGTTTATTTCAAGGAAAGCATTCCAATTGCTTTACGCAAATGAATAAAACGTTTTTGATCCAAAGGTTTTGTTAAAATGTCAGCTAATTGATCTTCAGTTGAAATATATGAAAGTTGAAGAGTATTTGATTCAACTAGCTCTCTAAGAAAATGATATCTAAGTTCAATGTGTTTTGTTCTAGAGTGCAACACAGGGTTTTTAGAAATGTTAATTGCACTTGTGTTGTCACAAAGAATTGTTACCGAAGATGCTGAAATCCAGAAGTCGCTCAACACACTTTTCATCCAAATGAGTTGAGTTGAACAACTACCCGCTGAAATGTATTCCGCTTCGGCAGTCGAGAGTGCTATGCAATTCTGCTTTTTACTGTGCCATGCAACAAGGCAATGGCCAAGATAGAAGCATGCACCACTCGTGCTTTTCCGATCATCCACTGATCCTGCCCAATCGGCATCTGAGTATCCAATAATATCCAAACTAGTTCCCATAGGATACCAAATTCCGAAATTAATTGATCCTTTGATGTACCGGATGATCCTTTTCACCGCTTTCAGGTGAACCTCCTTTGGTGCTGATTGATATCTCGCGCAAATCCCAACACCAAAGGATATATCCAGGCGACTAGCCGTGAGGTAAAGTAGACTTCCAATCATACTTCGATACAGTTTCTCGTCTACATTCTCACTATGTGATTCACTTCCAAGTCCCTTGTGGCTAGTTCCCATTGGAGTCAGAAAATCCTTCGAATTTTCTAAGTCAAACTTTTTAACCAACTCCATTGCATACTTGGATTGACACAAGTGAATACCTTCATCATTTTGTTTAATTTGCAATCCAAGAAAATAAGTCAATTCGCCCATCTTGGACATCTCAAATTCGCTTTCCATGGTCTCCGCGAATTTAGAAGCATCATTATCTCTTGTTGCGCCAAATACAATGTCATCGACATAGATTTGTGCTACAATGAAATTGTTTTGATAATGCTTCACAAAGAGAGTCCTGTCAGCTTCCCCTCGAGTATAGCCCTTCTCCAAAAGGTGCTTTGTCAACCTTTCGTACCATACTCGCGGTGCTTGTTTCAGACCGTAAAGAGCCTTTTTCAAACGAAAAACATGGTTAGGTTGTTTATGGTCTACAAAACCTTTCGGTTGAGCCACATAAACTTCCTCATTTAAAAACCCATTTAGAAACGCGCTCTTAACGTCCATTTGAAATAATTTGATTTTAAAATGACAAGCAATAGCAAATAGTATACGAATGGACTCAAGTCTAGCTACAGGGGCGAAAGTCTCATCAAAGTCTATACCTTCTACTTGAGAGTAGCCTTGAGCAACTAATCGTGCCTTGTTCCTGATGATAGTACCATCCTCATTTTTCTTGTTCTTGAAAATCCATTTGGTACCTATCACATTATGTTGCTTTGGAGGCTTCGTTAATTCCCAGACTTTGTTTCGCTCAAATTGATGGAGCTCTTCCTGCATTGCTTCAATCCAGTAGTCATCCTGAAGAGCTTCATCTATGTTCTTTGGTTCGATTAAAGATACGTAGCAAGCGAATCCACAAACCAACTGCCTCCGAGTTCTAACTCCTTCTTGTGGGTCTCCAATGATGTTTGATTCAGGATGATCCTTGGAGATGCGTAAAGTTTGAGGTAACGGAGTACTCGGAGGTACATGAGACGATTCCTGCACATCAGATAAACTTGAAGAACCATTAGATGCATCATTAATATTGGAAGTATTATCATGAGAAGATGCAATGGCAGGTGTATCATCATCTAGAGAGATATCGAGGGTAGATTTTTCAGATGCAAAGTGAAAAGCTTCATCTACTTTAACATTTATAGATTCTACGATCGTCTTAGATTCTAAGTTAAAAACTCGATATGCTCTACTGTTTGTAGAATAACCCAAGAAAATCCCTTCGTCACTTCGAGAGTCAAATTTTCCAAGATTTTCGCGGTCACGCAAAACATAACACCGACTCCCAAAGATACGGAAATATTTGATGTTGGGTTTTCTACCACACCATAGTTCATATGGTGTATTTAACGTTCCCGGGCGCAAATAAACTCGATTAATTACATAGATTGCAGTGTTCACAGCTTCAGCCCAAAAATGTAGCGGTAAATTCCGGCTGTGAAGCATAACACGTGCCATCTCTTGAACAACCCTGTTTTCGCGCTCGACTACACCATTCTGTTGAGGTGTATAGGGTGCCGAGAATTCATGTTTAATGCCATTCGAAGTGCAAAAATCAATGAATTTTGAATTTATGAATTCTCCACCTCTATCACTTCTAACACGAGTAATCTTTTCATTCTTTTCAATCATAATACGATGGCAAATCTCGTGAAAAGAATCAAAAGTATCAGCTTTCTCTTTTAAAAATGCTACCCAAGAATACCGAGAGAAATCATCAACCAATAAGAAAATATACCATTTACCTCCCAAAGATGGTTGACGGGTTGGCCCAATTAAATCCATGTGTAAAAGTTCCAAAGGCCGTTTTGTACCAACGTGGTTCAAGTTCTTGTGTGCAGTCCTGGACTATTTTCCCTTTTGACAACCGCCGCACACAATGTTTTGTTCAAATGAAAGTTTAGGAACCCCCTTGACCACATCTTTGTTTGAAATTCTAGCAAGTTCCTTAAAATTTATGTGACCTAGCCTTTCATGCCAAAGTGTTTCATTATTCAAAGAGGCTAAGTTATAATTTTCAGAAGTTTTACTAGGAACAACATAACAATTGTTTTCAGATCTAACCCCCTTTAAAAAGAATACATGGTCCTTATCAGTTACAACACATTCAACAGATGAAAAGTTAACTGAAAAACCATTGTCGCAAAGTTGACTTATGCTAATGAGGTTAGTTGTGAGGACCTGGATCCCCACGTCGAGATTACTGGATCATCTACAGCTCCCGGAGGCCTATGTGGTGTGTTGGTGGTATTTGTGCCCCAATTGGACATTAGTGTTGGGCTCAGTGTGTTTAATGGATCACGTGGGTGATCATTGGACTCCGTCGGATCGTTAGAAGGGGTTTCGCGCGCCAAGGATATTTAAATTGGACTCAGTGCGAAGTTTGGACCAAGGATTACCTTTCCGGATGCCTTCGGCAAATTTTGGAGTTGGAATTTGGCGAAATGGACAACAAATTCGGATTCAGCGCGCGAAAACGGTTAAAACGGACTACCCACTTGTCATTTTTGAGCACCGGACACTGTTCACGCCGGAACAGTGTTTCCGGCGGCGGCGGCAGCGGCGGAGCGGCCGCAGGCAGCGCGGCGGACGGAGGCGCGGGCCGCCCGGTCCACGCGGCAGGCGTGCGCCGGGGGCTGGACGCGTGGCGGCTCGGGAGTGGGCCGGTCCGCGGGGCGCGGTCTACGGGGGAGTGCGGGGCGCACGGTGGACCGGGGTTGACACGTGGCATCATCCTAGAGGTGGGTTCACGGCGGTTGGTCTACGCAGTTTTCGGGATGGCTTGTGGTTTACGGTGCACCGGGCTGGGACACGTGGCAGGTTTGTATTGGTTCGGTCCACACGATTTCGTGCACCGGGTTCACTAGGCAGTGGCTTGACACGTGGCGTTCTCCGATTGGGGGGTCTACTGTGCGCGGCAGGGTGGCAGGCGGCGGCGTCAGGCGCACGTGGGCGCGGTCGGGCGGACTCCCGCGCTTGGGGAGGACACGTGTCGGCGTCTGGGGGGCGCGACGTGTCGCGCGGGGAGCGGCTGGGGTTGCTGTCCGCTGTTTGGCGGGCGACGTGGCGGCCCAGGAGGGATTCGGGCGGCTACAGTGTTCGGGCGCGGGGATTTCGGGCTGCTACAGTGCGCGCCCGAAAGTTCCCAGCGCCCGGAAATCCGGACATATCCGGTATTTTCCAAATGTTTCCTGCAGCCTATAAAAGGCGATCCGAGCTCCCTTTCTTCCCTATTTTCGCCATTTCCGAGCCTCATCTCGCCTGGGTGTCTTCAACAAAGATGATCCCCGAGTTTGGATGCATCTTTCTGCAAAGTTTTGGGATTTTTGGTGGCACGCTTATCGAGGTTTCTATTTTTACGGCGCGGCGCGACGCTCGTTCGTTTGTGGTCTTCTTCGTCGCGTTTTGGTGCGAGGACTCCCCCGGCCTACCCCGAGCACCTTTTTCAGTGATTCTTGCGCCGTTGGCTTCACGACAGGTAGGGCTATGTTTCCCATGTTTACTGGTTTTTCCCATTCCGAGTTTTTCATGGGTCTTTCGGATCATCTTGTAACCCCTTTTTCTGGGCGGAGTTCTGGGACAGCGGAGCAGTGTTTTGGTGATATCTTCGCGCACAGGCATCGGATTGGGGCGATTCAAGAGGCGATTTGCATCTACACATCACGAGGAATATGCCCAAATTTTCTTGGAATTTTCTGAATATTTCTCGAAGGTGAAGATTATCTGTGAACAGTAATTGTTGCTACAGTTTTTGAGTGTAGTTTGATTCGGGGTGGTTCCCTTGTCGGAATTGTTTCTCAGTGTAGGAAGATCGGAATTGGACGTGCAGGTACTCGTTTCGAAGGTATCGACGCGAGGATTACTGTGGTATTTTTATTGGATTTTTCTGGGCACTTGCAGCAGGTGAAATATGCGCGGCTTTGGGACTGATTTTCAGATTGCGTATGTTTGGTTGATTTTGGAATAAAAGTGTAATGTTGAGCGTTATTGTTGTGCCCAGGGGTGTTTTTAGCTGTTTGAAGCCGAGGCTTGCGCGACTTGTACCGTGGGTGTTATGTTGGCAGATTTTGGACCGCGGGCGTCTACCCACTTCACCGACTTCAGGTTTGCCTTGGGTTAAGCGCTTCAGGTGGGTGAGCTTATTATCAGTATTTGTTTAAGGCAATGTTTGTGTTGTGGCAAGTATAAGTCCACTTGTGGGGATGTCACCCCTCTATGACTGATGCATGCATGTGTAGGGTACATAGTTTATATTGGTAAGTAGGTAAGCTTGTTATTAATATTGGTATAAATGATTGCAAGAATAGTATTTATGAGGTATACTGAGGACTTGCATGACTTGGACATCTGTGTGATGACTAGTGTAAGCTTACCTAGGATAATGTTACCCTATGAAATTATATAACATGCCATGTTAGCACATAGCCTTTCTTGTGGTTGGATTATGATTTGGGGCAGGATTTCGTAGCTATGTGTGGATTTGTACTCTGAGGAGTTATTATGATCATTCTATTAATGAACTCTGAGTTGTGGACAGTTTTAGTTTGAGATTCCGGCATGTTGCTTATTCCTAAAGGAACTATTATTATGCTTTACCCCTTTTTATTTCCTTGAGGACAATTGCATGCTTGTATGGTCATGTAGTTAGGCCATCTTTTACTGCTGCACTACTTATTGGAACTTGACTTAGGAGAAACCATGCTTTTCCTTTCTCCTTCTTGTTAGTCAGGTGGTCTGTGCTGCTCGGGTTCGAGCAGGGGTCTGGATAGGGTAGTCAGGACTTCGTGTCTGGGACAGGTTGGTTTAGTTGTGGGGCTTTGCGGCAACCGCGGATATTGGGCGGTTGACCGGATGTTTCTCTATGCACCTGATTGGGTATCAGTTTCACTTAGTGGATGGAGTTTCCCACTTATCGTTTAGTTGCATCCGACTGAGGTCGGGTCTTTCTTTAGTGGTTGAGTTTTTCCACTTTGATCTGATTGATGATCAAGTCCTGCTGTTTCGAGATACTGTTGATGTTGATGACAGAGATGCTTTACTCGTGTGGGTAGCTCCCCTCGAGTGCCGCTCCGGAGTAGGCTTCAGACCGTGTTGGGTTCCGGTCAGACCGTGTTGGGTTCCGGTGAGACCGTGTCGGGTGCCGGTCAGACCGTGTTGGGTTCCGGTCATTTGGACAGAGCAGGCAGTGCCGGGTTTTATACCGGTTCATTCGATTGAGTTTATTTCGGTCAAATACTTTTATGGTTACACTCGTGCCTGGGGGCCGAGTGCAGACTGGTAGTTGAGTTTAGATCAGTGTTGGTATTGTTGAGAGCCGTCTGGTTGACGGTGGTCCCGAGTTGTTGCGAGTACTTTGACCGCTGTGTGAGAGGTTGAGCATCTTGATTCTACCCGTTCTGAGAGAGAGAGCGTGGACTTTGACCATAGCCTGCATGATCCTCTACTCGATAGCGAGCTAGTCCGTTTGGACGCCCTACGTAATTCCTGCCCGTCCTTGGGAGGTGGTTGTAGGTGGATGCAGGTTGACTGGACCAGATGTGGCAGTCAGCTCGATTGGGTCGTTGGTGCACTTTATGTGCTAGTGGTTGCATACCACTGTTTGGTTCTCCCCTTTTAGCCTTTAGTTAGGGGCAGGGTAGCTGTGAGAGTTTTCAGCTTACTCATTTCAGTCTTATGACTTGGGTTAATTTTTGCCTCTTGAGGACTTGGTGGGCAGACCGTCGGGTCTGGCGGTGGTACCCACTGAGAACTCCCGTTTTGGAGTAGTTCTCACACCCTTTGGGGGTTTTCCCCCCTTTTTCTCCTCTCCTTTGTTTTGCAGAGTCTTAGCAGGTGTTGCCGACTCTGCGGTTGTTGATCGTGGCGAGGGAGTCGCGAGCTAGATCCCTACCCGGCGTTGGAGAGTAGCGGTACCCTTCTGAGGAGATCATCAGTAGATTAGCTGTTTCTTTTTCCCCTTTTGAGAGACTATTGTAGTGAGGATATTTTGTATTGAGAGACTGTACACTGTTGTTTATATATTGGAGTTACCTCCCGGTTGGGTTTAGAGCTTGTACTCGAGGATTTGTATTATTATTATTTTGGGAGGCAGACAGTGTCGTTTATTTCCAGTTGTACAGTGATTGATTTTAGTTACAGCAGATTTTGTTATTTATAGCTCTGATATCTGTTTAGTTATAGAACTTTTCTTGCAGGTAGGACGCTTCGCCTATGCAGGTTGGCATAGGTGGCGGATCTGTTTGGCGGGCCCGGGTCGCAGTTTCGACCCCGGGGCGTGACAGATTAGAGTGGTATCAGAGCCTAGGTTGTAGGTCATGGTGGACTTAGAAACCCTAGGCTTATGGTTTGACCTTTGGTTGACTTTGTGAGAGTCGTGATTTTGCGAGAGTCCTGATTGAGTTTTATACCTCTCCCAAGGGACGGGAGGAGTGATTGGCATGTTTATTCTCCTAAGTAATTATGTTGGCTGCAGACAACATAATGCTGTGGAACGGGTGACATGCTTTAGACTTTCGCTGGATTGGGTCGAGTGTTGTTGTGTGCTGTTTTGTTGTTTCGTCGTGGCGAGCGGTGTCTCCCCGACGTTGGGTTTTGACCCGTGTGCATCCTGTCATGGCAGTTGAGCTTGAGCAGTTGGTTTTGGGCCGGATACCTGGATTGAGGTCAGAGAACCCCGGACCCAGATGACAGGATTGTCAGAGGCTTATCAGCGGCTGTGGGAGCAGCTGGTCTTGGTGACACAGTTGTCGGAGCACTGAGTAGCCCCCTCTGTGCCAATGTTTAGTGTCGAGGCACCGAGGCAGGGTGGATGGTTGACAGCTGGTGAGCTGTGGGACATGATCGACCTATTGAGCCATATTTGGCAGATGAACCACCCCGACTCGTAAGATTGAGTTTGGAGCCTTTGGAGGCAGAGTCGTGGCTAGTGGTGATGGAGTGATTAATTGAGAGCCTCCCAGTGCTTGAGAGTGTATGCAGTTGTTGAACCGCGCGCTCCAGATTCGAGGGACGAGGCGCATAGGATATATGAGATTGGGAGTGGATTGCGCCAGGACACCTTTCTGTTATTCAGTCCCTCCATTGTAGATTTAGACGCCTCGTTGGAGCAGGCACAGTGTATGGAGCGCGGCATTGCAGTTCCTTTGGATAGGGATCTGCCGCCAGAGGTGAGTTCTGGATTTTGGCGTTTGGCGCCGGATGATGGAGGACAGATCGGCCGGCAGGGGCATGACTAATTTTCTTTCTTGGATGACGAATTCCCGAGATGTCAGAGGTCGAGTGGACCCCGAAGGCGACATCAGTATTTTATCAGAGTGGCGCAGCGATAGCGTGGATTTGTTATCTGCGGAGGACCTTATTCGTCGCCTCATTGTGGTCAGAGACAGAGGTCGTGCTTCCTAGTGATAGCCCTGATTTTCAGGCAGATTGAGCGACAACCACTTGCTTTGAGCGGATGAATCTGTGCCGCCCGGTTGGAGGGCGCCACGGTAGTGGATTGAGTGTCGCAGGCGGGATTTCACCACGGTAGTCGGAGTTAGAGCATGTTCCACTCTTGCATGGGTTAGAGGTAGATTTGTTACCACGTGCACTAGAGGTACAGGTTCCTGTTGTTGTTGTGCACGTGGAGGAGGCTTTTGGATCATGTCCAGTGCGGCCGAGACCGCGAGATGCCGGCAGAATTATTGGAAATTATAGCACTTAGGTGTTTTGACCTTATGCTTGAGATGGTTGGGCACTATGCCACAGGATGTTCGACTGCGGCAAGAGAGGACTTGATCTTCGGCAAGACAGGCAATGGAGGCTTACTCGTTGAGGTTGTTAGAACACTCAGGTTTTAGCGACAGGGTGAGAGGTGCTTACGGCGGCACCGGGACGCAGAGATATCTCTGTTGCCTGCGAGATCCCGTGTGTGGATTCACCTTAGTTGTTGGTAATGCCGCCGGTTAGTGAGATAGAGATTGTGTTTGATGTGGTTCGAGGGACCGCACCACCCTGGACAGCACCTCATTGGATATCGCCGGTAGGGCTGAGAGAGACCCGATGGCACTGCTGCAGGGGCCGATGGATTGGGGGGTCTGTTTGACCTAGTGCCACGCCGTTGGTATACGGTGGTGATGCCACATCGTTGATACACGGATGTGAGGGTCCTTTTATGGTATCTAGGACCTTATTGATGGAGTTGTACTCCGGCAGTTGGTGTATGATGCGAGTACCCACTTGGTGTTAGATAGCTGAGGACTTCGCCTAGGTGGCGTTTTGGACGCGGTGGGGGCATTATGAGTTGTTAGTGAGGCCAATGGAATGACGATTGCCCTGTGGATTTCAAGATCTGAGGAATAGTAGGTCCCGGTTGTACTTGGACGGACTGGGAGTAGTGTTTTCCCGGTGATATTTTGATTTGCTCCCAGAGTGACTTGGAGTACGAGGAGCGCTTTGTGGATGTGCTATCATGCCCGTGGGGATGAAGCGGTATGCCAAGTTATTGAAGTACAAGTTGTAGCTGCAGAAGCATACCTTCTTGGGTCGCTTTGTTCGCGCCGTAGGGGCGGCGGTGGAACCCGACGTAATGGATGTTATTCAAGTTGACTGAGAACGACTTTCATTCTTGAGGTGAGAAGCTTCTAGACTTGGCGGTGCCGAGAGAGCATGGCCAATGGATAATGTGTCTGATATTAGCGCCAATGCTAGTGTTTCCTGTGTTGGGAGATGGAATTGTGTGATTTAGTGATGCCTCCCATTGTGGCGGTGGAGTTACCGTGGGTGGATCTTCGGTCCACACTTTATTAGTCCAACCCTATGAGAGTTGTGGCAGGATGAACCGCTGTTTTGCAGGCAGCTTAGATTCCACGGTTGAGCCTTCAGTACGTCCTTTATTCCCAGCTTGGATTGTTATACCTGGGCGTAGGCCATGCCTGCTTGGCTATCAGTTTTGATTACTCAGCATCTTGAGTGGGATTTTCGCGGATTGTTGTTGCTGATTTGGGATTTTTGACCGCGAGTTTGAGCCTCCGCATTTTGATCGCCTTTCGAGCCAGTTTTCCCTCCCGTTCACTGACGGTTCGGTCCCCGTCAGGGCATCTTTTCGACCCGTGGGTCTGTTGGAGTTATGTTGGCTTGTTGAGTGTCCAACCGTGGCTTGAGATTGTGTCTCATGAGGATCCCTTTTGAGGGTAGCTCGTGGTTGAGTAGGCCACTCGGGTGATTTTGGATCGGAAGTGACCGAGTGAAGGCCCCAGCTTTTGGATCCTTTTCCTCATAAGATGAATCTGTGGGTATACTTCGGGTGATCCTGGTTGAGTTGACACCAGGAGGTGGTTTGGGGCGTGTTGCGCTGTTGATTATTCTGTTTTCCCCCCGGCTCTTGAGGTGGGGGGGGGGCCTCTGTATTGTTTCACGTCTCAGCTCAGGAGTGTTTTGCTTTTGGACCCCTCGCCCGTGATTGACTTGCCCCTTCCGAGATCTGTGATTGTTGGAGTACGAGGGACGCCCGTTGCGATTTCTGGCTCGAGAGATGAGAAAATCGCATGTCGGGCCATGCCGTACTTGTTGTTGTTGTTGTTGGGAAGTAATCACGGGGAGTGAGCGATGTTTCGGGAGCTGGAGGCGTTATTGATGGATACCTACCCGTGGTATGTGGGACCCTTGGGGGATTTGAGTTAGTTTCGAGGACGAAACTTTTCTTAGTGGGGGAGGATGTGAGGACCTGGATCCCCACGTCGAGATTACTGGATCATCTACAGCTCCCGGAGGCCTATGTGGTGTGTTGGTGGTATTTGTGCCCCAATTGGACATTAGTGTTGGGCTCAGTGTGTTTAATGGATCACGTGGGTGATCATTGGACTCCGTCGGATCGTTAGAAGTGGTTTCGCGCGCCAAGGATATTTAAATTGGACTCAGTGCGAAGTTTGGACCAAGGATTACCTTTCCGGATGCCTTCGGCAAATTTTGGAGTTGGAATTTGGCGAAATGGACAACAAATTCGGATTCAGCGCGCGAAAACGGTTAAAACGGACTACCCACTTGTCATTTTTGAGCACCGGACACTGTTCACGCCGTAACAGTGTTTCCGGCGGCGGCGGCAGCGGCGGAGCGGCCGCAGGCAGCGCGGCGGACGGAGGCGCGGGCCGCCCGGTCCACGCGGCAGGCGTGCGCCGGGGGCTGGACGCGTGGCGGCTCGGGAGTGGGCCGGTCCGCGGGGCGCGGTCTACGGGGGAGTGCGGGGCGCACGGTGGACCGGGGTTGACACGTGGCATCATCCTAGAGGTGGGTTCACGGCGGTTGGTCTACGCAGTTTTCGGGATGGCTTGTGGTTTACGGTGCACCGGGCTGGGACACGTGGCAGGTTTGTATTGGTTCGGTCCACACGATTTCGTGCACCGGGTTCACTAGGCAGTGGCTTGACACGTGGCGTTCTCCGATTGGGGGGTCTACTGTGCGCGGCAGGGTGGCAGGCGGCGGCGTCAGGCGCACGTGGGCGCGGTCGGGCGGACTCCCGCGCTTGGGGAGGACACGTGTCGGCGTCTGGGGGGCGCGACGTGTCGCGCGGGGAGCGGCTGGGGTTGCTGTCCGCTGTTTGGCGGGCGACGTGGCGGCCCAGGAGGGATTCGGGCGTCTACAGTGTTCGGGCGCGGGGATTTCGGGCTGCTACAGTGCGCGCCCGAAAGTTCCCAGCGCCCGGAAATCCGGACATATCCGGTATTTTCCAAATGTTTCCTGCAGCCTATAAAAGGCGATCCGAGCTCCCTTTCTTCCCTATTTTCGCCATTTCCGAGCCTCATCTCGCCTGGGTGTCTTCAACAAAGATGATCCCCGAGTTTGGATGCATCTTTCTGCAAAGTTTTGGGATTTTTTGTTGCACGCTTATCGAGGTTTCTATTTTTACGGCGCGGCGCGACGCTCGTTCGTTTGTGGTCTTCTTCGTCGCGTTTTGGTGCGAGGACTCCCCCGGCCTACCCCGAGCACCTTTTTCAGTGATTCTTGCGCCGTTGGCTTCACGACAGGTAGGGCTATGTTTCCCATGTTTACTGGTTTTTCCCATTCCGAGTTTTTCATGGGTCTTTCGGATCATCTTGTAACCCCTTTTTCTGGGCGGAGTTCTGGGACAGCGGAGCAGTGTTTTGGTGATATCTTCGCGCACAGGCATCGGATTGGGGCGATTCAAGAGGCGATTTGCATCTACACATCACGAGGAATATGCCCAAATTTTCTTGGAATTTTCTGAATATTTCTCGAAGGTGAAGATTATCTGTGAACAGTAATTGTTGCTACAGTTTTTGAGTGTAGTTTGATTCGGGGTGGTTCCCTTGTCGGAATTGTTTCTCAGTGTAGGAAGATCGGAATTGGACGTGCAGGTACTCGTTTCGAAGGTATCGACGCGAGGATTACTGTGGTATTTTTATTAGATTTTTCTGGGCACTTGCAGCAGGTGAAATATGCGCGGATTTGGGACTGATTTTCAGATTGCGTATGTTTGGTTGATTTTGGAATAAAAGTGTAATGTTGAGCGTTATTGTTGTGCCCAGGGGTGTTTTTAGCTGTTTGAAGCCGAGGCTTGCGCGACTTGTACCGTGGGTGTTATGTTGGCAGATTTTGGACCGCGGGCGTCTACCCACTTCACCGACTTCAGGTTTGCCTTGGGTTAAGCGCTTCAGGTGGGTGAGCTTATTATCAGTATTTGTTTAAGGCAATGTTTGTGTTGTGGCAAGTATAAGTCCACTTGTGGGGATGTCACCCCTCTATGACTGATGCATGCATGTGTAGGGTACATAGTTTATATTGGTAAGTAGGTAAGCTTGTTATTAATATTGGTATAAATGATTGCAAGAATAGTATTTATGAGGTATACTGAGGACTTGCATGACTTGGACATCTGTGTGATGACTAGTGTAAGCTTACCTAGGATAATGTTACCCTATGAAATTATATAACATGCCATGTTAGCACATAGCCTTTCTTGTGGTTGGATTATGATTTGGGGCAGGATTTCGTAGCTATGTGCGGATTTGTACTCTGAGGAGTTATTATGATCATTCTATTAATGAACTCTGAGTTGTGGACAGTTTTAGTTTGAGATTCCGGCATGTTGCTTATTCCTAAAGGAACTATTATTATGCTTTACCCCCTTTTATTTCCTTGAGGACAATTGCATGCTTGTATGGTCATGTAGTTAGGCCATCTTTTACTGCTGCACTACTTATTGGAACTTGACTTAGGAGAAACCATGCTTTTCCTTTCTCCTTCTTGTTAGTCAGGTGGTCTGTGCTGCTCGGGTTCGAGCAGGGGTCTGGATAGGGTAGTCAGGACTTCGTGTCTGGGACAGGTTGGTTTAGTTGTGGGGCTTTGCGGCAACCGCGGATATTGGGCGGTTGACCGGATGTTTCTCTATGCACCTGATTGGGTATCAGTTTCACTTAGTGGATGGAGTTTCCCACTTATCGTTTAGTTGCATCCGACTGAGGTCGGGTCTTTCTTTAGTGGTTGAGTTTTTCCACTTTGATCTGATTGATGATCAAGTCCTGCTGTTTCGAGATACTGTTGATGTTGATGACAGAGATGCTTTACTCGTGTGGGTAGCTCCCCTCGAGTGCCGCTCCGGAGTAGGCTTCAGACCGTGTTGGGTTCCGGTCAGACCGTGTTGGGTTCCGGTGAGACCGTGTCGGGTGCCGGTCAGACCGTGTTGGGTTCCGGTCATTTGGACAGAGCAGGCAGTGCCGGGTTTTATACCGGTTCATTCGATTGAGTTTATTTCGGTCAAATACTTTTATGGTTACACTCGTGCCTGGGGGCCGAGTGCAGACTGGTAGTTGAGTTTAGATCAGTGTTGGTATTGTTGAGAGCCGTCTGGTTGACGGTGGTCCCGAGTTGTTGCGAGTACTTTGACCGCTGTGTGAGAGGTTGAGCATCTTGATTCTACCCGTTCTGAGAGAGAGAGCGTGGACTTTGACCATAGCCTGCATGATCCTCTACTCGATAGCGAGCTAGTCCGTTTGGACGCCCTACGTAATTCCTGCCCGTCCTTGGGAGGTGGTTGTAGGTGGATGCAGGTTGACTGGACCAGATGTGGCAGTCAGCTCGATTGGGTCGTTGGTGCACTTTATGTGCTAGTGGTTGCATACCACTGTTTGGTTCTCCCCTTTTAGCCTTTAGTTAGGGGCAGGGTAGCTGTGAGAGTTTTCAGCTTACTCATTTCAGTCTTATGACTTGGGTTAATTTTTGCCTCTTGAGGACTTGGTGGGCAGACCGTCGGGTCTGGCGGTGGTACCCACTGAGAACTCCCGTTTTGGAGTAGTTCTCACACCCTTTGGGGGTTTTCCCCCCCTTTTTCTCCTCTCCTTTGTTTTGCAGAGTCTTAGCAGGTGTTGCCGACTCTGCGGTTGTTGATCGTGGCGAGGGAGTCGCGAGCTAGATCCCTACCCGGCGTTGGAGAGTAGCGGTACCCTTCTGAGGAGATCATCAGTAGATTAGCTGTTTCTTTTTCCCCTTTTGAGAGACTATTGTAGTGAGGATATTTTGTATTGAGAGACTGTACACTGTTGTTTATATATTGGAGTTACCTCCCGGTTGGGTTTAGAGCTTGTACTCGAGGATTTGTATTATTATTATTTTGGGAGGCAGACAGTGTCGTTTATTTCCAGTTGTACAGTGATTGATTTTAGTTACAGCAGATTTTGTTATTTATAGCTCTGATATCTGTTTAGTTATAGAACTTTTCTTGCAGGTAGGACGCTTCGCCTATGCAGGTTGGCATAGGTGGCGGATCTGTTTGGCGGGCCCGGGTCGCAGTTTCGACCCCGGGGCGTGACATTAGTCTTAAGGCCTTCTACATATAACACATTATTTAGAATCGGGCCATCTGGAATAGCTACTGTTCCTTTTCCAACAATTTTGGAAGACCGACCGTCTCCGATAACAACGAGTCCTCCGGAGATTTTCTCAAAGTTTTGAAAACTATTTTTGTCACCGGTCATGTGACGGGAACACCCGCTATCCAGATACCAAGACGAATTATCATATGCATGCAAGGAAACATTAGTAACAAGACAAGGGTAAATTTCACCTTTGCGCACCCAAACCTTTTTGGAGTGTGTCGGTAATGGTCGTGAGGTTATTCTCCTAGGTGAAGGCGTCTTGTCAGATCGATTGCCGCTCCTTGATGATGTCGTCTTGCGCGGTGAACTACCAAGGCTCTTTTCATTTGAAAAGTTTTGCTTTGATTTTCGGGGAGGCGCCTTTTTGGTAGTCGTTGCAAGAAGTGCTTGAGTTGAGCGTTTGGCTCCCATCTTGCAATTTCTCCTTATGTGCCCTAAAATACCACAACGAAAACATACCTTAGTACTTGACGATCCCGAGGAGGATGAAGTAGGCTTGTTTTCGTTGCTTGTCGTTAGTTCCGGTGTCGGAGGAGGAGATACCGACTGGGGCACGAAAACTGTCCCAACCGAACTAAAATCGTCTTTAGTTCGATTGTATCCGAGGCCGAACTTGTTTGATTGACCAAGACCAAGAAGCTTATCCAACTTACTCCTTCCTGATGAAAAACGCTGCAAGTCATCCTTGAGTTGGAAAATGGTCTTTGTCATTTCCAGGTCATCCTGTCGAGCCTCGTTGTAGAAATTTGAGAAATGATCCGCTTTATCCACCAATTTTGTATGTTCTTTCTCAAAAAGCTCATTGGACTCTTGAAGGGAAACATTTACTTTTATCAGATTTTCCCTTTCCACTTCAAGAGCGTTTGAGAGAGAAGTTGCCCTTTTTGCTTCTTCTTCGAGATCATGCAATCTCCCTCTCAAACTCTTGTTTTGCTTAGCCATTTTCTTTGAATCCCTCAAAAGTCTGTGGTAGGCTAAAACAAAATCTTCACCTTCCGAATCATCCGATTCATTGTCCGTTGCATTCTTTTCAACAGTGGAGTTGGACAGCGAGTCGGATGTACTTGCCATTAAGCACATGAAGGGTGAAGATGTGGACGCGTGGAATGCCGTTGCACTTTCTTCTTCATCACTTGAGGATGACTCATTTGACGTTGAGTTGTCATCCCAAGTGACGGCTTGCATCACTTTCTTCTTCGACGGATTCTTAGTTGGACACTCCGTTGAGATATGGCCGTATCCTCGGCACTTGAAGCATTGGACTTGTCCCTCTGAACTTTTCTTATCCTTTGAGAAGTTCTCTTGCTTTCTTGACTTGTAACGTGAGGTACCCTTGCCTTGCTTCGACTTTCCGAAGGATGGAGATTTACTTGAATTACCCCTTCGAAAGTTGCGGCGAAACTTCCATGTCAAGAGAGCGAGTTGCTTCTCAAAGTCCTCCATAGAAAGGTTCTCGTCATCGTCTGAGGAGGATGTATCCGCGTCTTCTTCCTTAGTTGTTTTCAACGCATAACCTGAAGACTTAGAAGAGGATGCTTTTCCCGAAGAATTGTTAGTAGAAAATGTCATTTCATATGTTTGTAATGAACCAACTAATTCTTCTACACGTATTTCGTCCGGGTGTTTAATAGTTTCAATGGCTGTAACCTTTGGGCGAAATCGTTCAGGAAGAGTTCTTAATATCTTTCTTACAATTTTAAATTCTGGAATCTTCTCTCCCTGGTTAGCACATGAATTTACGATGTCTTGCAATCGTGTATAGTAGTCCGTGAAAGATTCATTTTCTGCCATAAAAATGGAGTCAAATCTGCTCATAAGCATTTGTAGCTTTTGAATCTTAACGAGGTTAGTTCCCTCATGTGTAACCTGAAGAACATCCCAGATTTCTTTCGCAGTCTCACATGCCGAGACGCGAGAGAATTCAGTTTGAGATAAGGCATTAAAAATAGCATTAATTCCCTTGCCATTGTAAGAAGATGAATCTAACTCTTCCTTGGTCCATTTCGACCTAGGTTTGATGGTGCGAACATCAGCAATAATTTCAGTTGGATTAGACCATCCTAATTCAATTGATTGCCACACCCGTTCGTCGATGGAAATTAAAAAGGCTTTCATCCGTACTTTCCAGTACGCATAATTTGTTCCATCGAAGAATGGGGGTCTGTTGATGTTTCCACCTTCAACCATTGTTTACAACCCTATTCCCTCTCTGATACCACTTGTTGGGTTATATGTAATATAGATCTAAATAGGGGAAAAAACACCTAGAGGGGGGTGAATAGGTGTAAACAATAAACACTCAAAAAATCATTGCGCAATAAAACCCAATGCGGAAAAATAAATGAACACGCAAGATTTTTACGTGGAAAAACTCCAAACCGGAGTAAAAAACCACGGGACCGATAACACGGTGAAATCCACTAGAATTGAAACACGTACAAGGTGATTTAACGTACTCACAGACGACTCAACCTTTTACCATACGCTCCTAGTTGATCTTCTCCGCTCATTCCGCAACGCGTCTCGAATCCACGATCTGCGTCCAACGCCGAATCCACGGCGTCCAACGTCGAGTCCACGACGTCCGACCGAATCCACGGTCTTCACCCAGTAGCACGCTTCGAATCCACGAACGTACCTCGCTCCGAATCCACGAGAGCGGTTGAACCTTGAATCCACAAGGACACGCGAGTCCACGCGCCGATTTTGGGGAAATCGTTGTTTTTGGGTGGTGTTGATCCGCCGAATACTTAGATTAGAAATAGATCGAAAATACCATCTAAGTATTCATTGATTTGATTCTACTCAAAATCTGAGTATGAAAACCTAGAATCAAATCAATCAATTATAGATGAAGAAACATAGAATAAAATCTAGTATTTCCTTTCTTCTCTATATGTGGATCTTAGGCCGTATAAGATGATATTTGATTATGACGGCTATTTTCCTTAACCCTAGAAAAAGAAACATAGGGTATATTTATAGGTTAGAAACCCTAGGAAGGAGGTAGGAATCAAAAACCTACCATTTCTGGAAATTTTACGGACGGCGATCCGGATCGGATTTCGGCGATCCGGATTGCAGAAGCAAGAAAGACGGTTTCCAGAAAAACAATAGTTCGGGATCCGGATCGAAATGGTTGATCCGGATCATTCATACAGTTTCACCAAACATCAACGTTCGGGATCCGGATTGCAAATCCTGATCTGGATCGTGCAAGTAAAAAGGTAAAACTAGTGTTCGGGATCCGGATCATGAGATGCTGCGATCCGGATTGAACCAGTGTATGAACGAACACCCTTCGGGATCCAGATTGGAATGTCTGATCCGGATCCTGAACATGTCCCATGTCCAGTTTTTGATTTTTATGCAATGAAAAATTCTTCCAAGTGTTTCTACACTACAAGAAGTATTCGGATCACCAAAAATCTTTAGTTAAACATACCTGATCCTTTTGAATTCTTCTTTCTTGAGATTGAGTTAAATGATCCAACCTTCTTCACCTTCAATCTTCAAGACTTGAACCTTTCACGAAATTACGCCAACTCAAATTCCGTAACAGCGTCTTCTTCTTTTGTTGTTTTCAACGCAAAACCTGAAGACTTAGAAGAGGATGCCTTTCCCGAAGAATAGTTAGTAGGAAATGTCATTTCATAAGTTTGTAAAGAACCAACTAATTCTTCTACACGGATTTCGTCCGGGTGTTTAATAGTTTCAATGGCCGTAACCTTGGAACAAAATCTTTCGGGAAGAGTTCTTAGAATCTTTCTTACAATTTTAAATTCTGGAATTTTCTCTCCCAAGTTAGCACATGAATTCACGATGTCTTGCAATCGTGTATAGTAGTCTGTGAATGATTCATTCTCTGCCATGAAAATGGAGTCAAACTTGCTCGTAAGCATTTGCAGTTTTTGAATCTTCACAAGGTTAGTTCCCTCATGTGTAACTTGAAGAACATCCCAGATTTCTTTCGCAGTCTCACATGCCGAGATGCGAGAGAACTCAGTTTGTGACAAAGCATTAAATAAAGCGTTAACACCTTTGCCATTGTAAGAAGATAAGTCTATCTCTTCCTTGGTCCATTTCGATCTAGGTTTGATGGTGTGAACATCAACAATAATTTCAGTTGGATTAGACCATCCTAACTCGATTGATTGCCACACCCGTTCGTCGATGGAAATTAAAAAGTCTTTCATCTGTACTTTCCAGTAGGCATAATTTGTTCCATCGAAGAACGGGGGTCTGTTGTTGTTTCTACCTTCAACCATTGTTTACAACCCTATTCCCGCTCCAATACCACTTGTTGGGTTATGATTATTTGGATCTAAATAGGAGAAAAAACACCTAGAAGGGGTTGAATAGGTGTAAACAGTAAACACTCAAAAATCGTTGCGCAATAAAACCCAATGCGGAAATGAAAAAATAACACGCACGATTTTTACGTGGAAAACTCCAAACCGGAGTAAAAAACCACGGGACCGATAACACGGCGAAATCCACTAGAATTAAAACACGTACAAAGGTGATATACCGTACTCACTTACGACTCAACCTTTTCCATACGCTCCTAGTAGATCTTCTCCACTCGCTCCGCAACGCTCCTCGAATCCACGATTTGCGTCCAACGCCGAATCCACGGCGTCCAACGTCGAATCCACGACGTCCGACCGAATCCACGGTCTTCACCCAGTAGCACGTATCGAATCCACGAACGTACCTCGCTCCGAATCCACGAGAGCGGTTGCACCTTGAATCCACAAGGCTACGCGAGTCCACGCGCCGATTTTGGGAAAATCGTTGTTTTTGGGTGGTGATGATCCGCCGAATACTTAGATTAGAAATAGATCGGAAATACCATCTAAGTATTCATTAATTTGATTCTTCTCAAAATCTGAGTTTGTAAACCTAGAATCAAATTAATCAATATAGATGAAGAAACATAGAATTAAATCTATTGATTTCCTTTCTTCTCTATATGTGGATCTTTTTCTTTTTACCGTCTTTTTGGATTACCCTAAAAATGAATCGTAGGGTTTATTTATAGGTTAGAAACTGTTGGAAGAGGATAAGAATAAAAAACTAACCTTTTCTGGAATTTTACAGGACGACGGTCCGGACTGGAATTATGGCGGTCCGGACTGTCGTAGCGAAACAGACTTTTTCCAGAAAAACATACCTTCGGGGTCCGGACTGAAATTCCCACGGTCCGGGCTGTTCATGCAATTCCTGCAAATTCCACGTTCGGGGTCCGGACTGTAGTGACCAAGGTCCGGACTGGAATTGCGCATGAACTATCCTATGTTCGGGGTCCGGACTGTAATATCAGGTCCGGACTCTGAACATGTAGTATGTCCAGTTTTTAATTTTTATGCAATTAAAAATTCATCCAAGTGTTTTTACACTATAAGAAGTATTCGGATCACCAAAAATATTTAGTTAAATGTACCTGATCCTTTTGAATTCTTCTTTCTTGAGATTGAGGTATATGATCCAAACTTCTTCATCTTCAATCTTCAAGACTTAAACAATTTCACGAAATACGCCAACACAAATTCCTTAAAACTATATCAGGTCGAGTACATAGCATCGCATACATTAAACTCCCTATCGCGGAAGCATAAGGGATCCTGCTCATGCGACTTCTCTCTTCAGGTGTCTTAGGAGACATAGTCTTAGAGAGGTGAATTCCATGTCTTAGAGGTACCATACCCCTTTTGGAATTCTCCATGCTGAACATTTTCAACACTTCATCTATGTACATAGCTTGCGATAAACCAAGCAACTTCTTAGGTCTATCCCTATAGACCTTTATCCCTAGGATATAAGATGCTTCTCCAAGGTCTTTCATAGAAAACTCTTTGGATAACCATAACTTCACCGATGTTAACATAAGAATGTCATTCCCAATTAGGAGTATGTAATCCACATACAATACGAGGAAGGTAACAGCACTCACACTAACCTTTTTATACACACACGGCTCTTCCTCATTTCTGATGAAATCGAACGATTCGACTGCATCATTGAAACGAGTGTTCCAACTCCGAGAAGCTTGCTTCAACCCATAAATGGATCGTTGAAGCTTGCACACTTTATTGTTACGGAATTTGAGTTGGCGTAGTTTCGTGAAAGTCTCAAGTCTTGAAGATTGAAGGTGAAGAAAGTTGGATCATTTAACTCAATCTCAAGAAAGAAGAATTCAAAAAGATCAGGTATGTTTAACTAAAGAATTTGTGTGATCCGAATACTTCTTGTAGTGTAGAAACACTTGGAAGAATCTTTCTTTGCATAAAAATCAAAAATTGGACTTGGGACATGTTCAGGATCCGGATCAGGTTATTCGATCCGGATCCCGAAGGTGGTTCGTTCATACATCGTCGCAATCCGGATCGTAGTCTCTTGATCCGGATCCCGAACGTTGAGTTTACCATCTACCTTGAACGATCCGGATCTTGCTTCGCAATCCGGATCCCGAACGTTGATGTTTGGTGAACTGTATGAACGATCCGGATCGTAGTTACATGATCCGGATCCCGAACCTTCGTTTTTCTGGAATTGGCTGTTTCGTTATGACGATCCGGATCTCAGTTATCACGATCCGGATCGCCGTCCGTAAAAATCCAGAAATGGCAGGTTTTTGATTCTTATCTCCTTCCTAGGGTTTCTAACCTATAAATAGACCCTATGTCTTTCTTTCTAGGGTCAATCCACATAGCCGTCATTTTCTTGTATCATCTTATACGGCTATAGATCCACATATAGAGAAGAAAGGAAGTCATTAGTGAATACTCTATGTTTCTTCATCTATATTGATTAGTTTGATTCTAGGTTTTCATACTCACATCTTGAGTTGAATCAAACTAATGAATACTTAGATGGTATTTCCGATCTATCTTTGATCTAAGTATTCGGCGGATCATCACCACCCAAAAAAAACAACGATTACCCCAAAATCGGCGCGTGGATTCGCGTGTCCTTGTGGATTCAAGGTTCAATCGCTCTCGTGGATTCGGAGCGAGGCACGTTCGTGGATTCGAACGGTGCTATTGGGTGAAGACCGTGGATTCGGTCGGACGTCGTGGATTCGACGTTGGACGCCGTGGATTCGGCGTTGGGCGCAGATCGTGGATTCGAGAAGCGTCTGGAGCGAGCGGAGAAGATCCTCTAGGAGCGTATTGAAAAGGTTGAGTCGTAAGTGTGTACGGTAAATCACCTTGTACGTGTTTTAATTCTAGTGGATTTCTGCCGTGTTATCGGTCCCGTGGTTTTTTTACTCCGGTGATGGAGTTTTCCACGTAAAAATCTTGCGTGTTATTTTATTTTCCGCATTGGGTTTTATCGCAACGATTTTTGGAGTGTTTATACGTTTACACCTATTCACCCCCCTCTAGGTGTTTCTTCCCCTATTTAGATCCGTATTATATACGACCCAACAAGTGGTATCAGAGAGGGAATAGGGTTGTGAACAATGGTTGAAGGTGGAAACATCAATCGACCCCCTTTCTTTGATGGAACAAATTATGCGTACTGGAAAGTATGGATGAAAGCCTTTTTATCTTCCATCGACGAAAGGGTGTGGCATTCAATTGAATCAGGATGGACTAATCCAACTGAACTTATCTCTGATGTTCACACCTTAAAACCTAGGTCGAAGTGGACCAAGGAAGAGTTTGAGTTATCTTCTTACAATGGCAAGGGAATTAATGCTATTTTTAATGCCTTATCTCAAACTGAATTCTCTCGCGTCTCGGCATGTGAGACTGCGAAAGAAATCTGGGATGTTCTCCAGGTTACACATGAGGGAACTAACCTCGTGAAGATTCAGAAACTGCAGATGCTTACGAGCAAGTTTGACTCTATTTTGATGGCAGAAAATGAATCTTTCACGGACTACTATACACGATTGCAAGACATCGTAAACTCATGTGCTAATCTGGGAGAGAAGATTCCAGAATTTAAGATTGTAAGAAAAATCTTAAGAACTCTTCCTGAACGATTTCGCCCAAAGGTTACTGCCATTGAAACTATTAAACACCCGGACGAAATACGTGTAGAAGAATTAGTTGGTTCATTACAAACTTATGAAATGACTTTTAATACTAACAATTCTTCTGGAAAAGCATCCACTTCTAAGTCTTCAGGTTATGCGTTGAAAACAACTAAGGAAGAAGACGCGGATACATCCTCCTCGGACGATGACGAGAACCTTTCTATGGAGGAATTTGAGAAGCAGCTCGCTCTCTTGACAAGGAAGTTTCGCCGCAACTTCCGAAGGGGTATTTCAAGCAAATCTCCATCCTTCGGAAAGTCGAACAAAGGCAAGGGTACTCCAAGTCACAAGTCAAGAAAGCAGGAGAACTTCTCAAAGGATAAGAAAAGTTCAGAAGGACAACTGCAATGCTTCAAATGTCGAGGCTACGGCCACATTGCAACGGAGTGTCCTAACAAGTATCCGGCAAAGAAGAAGGCGATGCAAGTCGTCACTTGGGATGACAACTCAACGTCAAATGAGTCGTCTTCAAGTGATGAAGAAAAGAGCTCCACGGCATTCCACGCGTCCGTATCTTCACCCTTCATGTGCTTTATGGCAAATACATCCGAGTCGTTGTCCAACTCCACTGTTGAAAAGAACGCAACGGACAACGAATCAGATGATTCGGAAGGTGAAGATTTTGCTCTAGCCTACCACAGACTTTTGAGGGACTCAAAGAAAGTGGCTAAGCAAAACAAGAGTTTGAGAGGGAGATTGCATGATCTCGAAGAAGAAGCAAAAAGAGCGACTTCTCTCTCAAACGCTCTTGAAGTGGAAAGGGAAAACCTGATAAAAGAAAATGCTTCCCTTCAAGAGTCCAATGAGCAACTTGAAAAGGAACATACAAATCTGGTGGATAACGCGAATCACTTTTCAAAGCTCTACAACGAGGCTCGACAGGATAACCTGGAAATGACAAAGACCATTTTCCAACTCAAGAATGACTTACAGCGATTCTCTTCAGGAAGGAGTAAGTTGGATAGACTTCTTGGTCTTGGTCAATCAAATAGGTTCGGCCTCGGATACACTCAAACTGGAAACAGTCCAAGTTTGAGTGGAACAGTCTTTGTGCCTCAGTCGGTATCTCCTCCTCCGACATCGGAATTCAAGACAAACAACGACAACAAACCTACCTCATCCTCTTCGGAATCATCAAGCTCAAAGGTATGTTTTCGTTGTAATTTTGCAGGGCACATCGAAAGAAATTGCGAGATTGGAGTTCAAAGAACAAATCAACCACATCTTGCAATTGCTACCAATAAGCTCACTTCCCGGAATTCAAGGAAGGATTTTACAAAAGGAAAGAACATTGGTAGCACCTCAAACAAGACGATGACAAAAGAAAAAGATCAATCATACAAGACGTCGTCTTCAAGGAGAATCTCTCAACCTTTACCAACATACTCCAAAACTCGAAAGGTTTGGGTATGCAAAGGTGAAACCCCTCCTTGTCCTTAATCGTTCTACGATTAAATCTTGTATAGTTTGTGTAGACTATTTTCTTTTCTTCTTTTTCTTTTGGCCAACTCGTCAACCATCCTTGCAAGGTAAATTGTTTTTTTTTTTTATTGGTTGATGATTTCTCTCGGTTTTCTTGGGTAGCATTTTTAAGAGAGAAAGCTGATACGTTTGACTCTTTTCATGAGATTTGCCATCGTATTATGATTGAAAAGAATGAAAAGATCATTCGTGTTAGAAGTGATAGGGGTGGAGAATTCATAAATTCAAAATTCATTGACTTTTGTACTTCAAATGGCATTAAGCATGAATTCTCGGCACCCTATACACCTCAGCAGAATGGTGTTGTTGAGCGCAAAAACAGGGTTGTTCAAGAGATGGCGCGTGTGATGCTTCATAGCCGGAAATTACCGCTACATTTTTGGGCTGAAGCTGTGAACACCGCTGTCTATGTCATTAACAGAGTGTATTTGCGCCCAGGAACCTTGAATACACCATATGAGCTGTGGTTTAGTAGAAAACCGGATATCAAGTACTTTCGTATCTTCGGGAGTCGATGTTACATCTTACGTGACCGTGAAAATCTTGGAAAGTTCGACTCTCGAAGTGATGAAGGGATCTTTTTGGGTTATTCTACGAATAGCAGAGCATATCGAGTATTTAACATTGAATCTAAGACGATTGTAGAATCTATAAATGTTAAAGTAGATGAAGCTTCTCATTTTGAATCTGAAAAATCTACCCTCGATATCTCTCTAGATGATGATTCTCCTGCTAGTGCATCTTCTCATAATAACACTTCCAATATTAATGATGCATCTAATGGTTCTTCTAGTTTATCTGATGTGCAGGAATCATCTCGTGTACCTCCGAGTACTCCGTTTCAACAAACGCTATGAATCTCCAAGGATCATCCGGAATCGAACATCATTGGAGATCCACAAGAAGGAGTTAGAACTCGAAGGCAGTTGGTTTGCGGATTTGCTTGCTACGTATCTTTAATCGAACCAAAGACAATAGATGAAGCTCTTCAGGATGACTACTGGATTAAAGCAATGCAGGAAGAGCTCCATCAATTTGAGCGAAACAAAGTCTGGGAATTAACGAAGCCTCCAAAGCAACATAATGTGATAGGTACCAAATGGATCTTCAAGAACAAGAAAGATGAAGATGGTACTATCATCAGGAACAAGGCACGACTAGTTGCTCAAGGCTACTCTCAAGTAGAAGGTATAGACTTTGACGAAACTTTCGCCCCAGTAGCTAGACTCGAGTCCATTCGTATATTGTTTGCTATTGCTTGTCATTTTAAAATCAAATTATTTCAAATGGACGTCAAGAGCGCATTTCTAAATGGGTTTTTAAATGAGGAAGTTTATGTAGCTCAACCGAAAGGTTTTGTAGATCATAAACAACCTAACCATGTTTTTCGTTTGAAAAAGGCTCTTTACGGTCTGAAACAAGCACCGCGAGCATGGTACGAAAGGTTAACAAAGCACCTTTTGGAGAAGGGCTATACTCGAGGGGGAGCTGACAGGACTCTCTTTGTGAAGCATTATCAAAATAATTTCATTGTAGCACAAATCTATGTCGATGACATTGTATTTGGTGCAACAAAAGATAATGATGCTTCTAAATTCGCGGAGACCATGGAAAGCGAATTTGAGATGTCCATGATGGGCGAACTGTCTTATTTTCTTGGATTGCAAATTAAACAAAATGATGAAGGTATTCACTTGAGTCAATCCAAGTATGCACTGGAGTTGGTCAAAAAGTTTGATCTAGAAAATTGTAAAGATTTTCCAACTCCAATGGGAACTAGCCACAAGGGACTTGGAAGTGAATCACATAGTGAGAATGTAGACGAGAAACTGTATAGAAGTATGATTGGAAGTCTACTTTACCTCACGGCTAGTCGCCCGGATATATCCTTTAGTGTTGGGATTTGCGCGAGATATCAATCAGCACCAAAGGAGGTTCACCTGAAAGCGGTGAAACGGATCATCCGGTATATCAAAGGATCAATTAATTTCGGAATTTGGTATCCTATGGGAACAAGTCTGGACATTGTTGGATACTCAGATGCCGATTGGGCAGGATCAGTGGATGATCGGAAAAGCACGAGTGGTGCATGCTTCTATCTTGGCCATTGCCTTGTTGCATGGCACAGTAAAAAGCAGAATTGCATAGCACTCTCGACTGCCGAAGCGGAATACATTTCAGCTGGAAGTTGCTCAACTCAACTCATTTGGATGAAAAGCGTATTGAGTGACTTCCGCATTTCAGCATCTTCGGTAACAATTCTTTGTGACAACACAAGTGCAATTAACATTTCTAAAAACCCTGTGTTGCACTCTAGAACAAAACATATTGAACTTAGATATCATTTTCTTAGAGAGCTAGTTGAATCAAATACTCTTCAACTTTCATATATTTCAACTGAAGATCAATTAGCTGACTTTTTAACAAAACCTTTGGATCAAAAACGTTTTATTCATTTACGAAAAGCAATTGGGATGCTTTCCTTGAAATAATCTTCTTTTTGAAATCTTTGCTCAGGATAGGTTTTGTATTTGTTTTTGTTTTGTTCTTTATCTATGTTTGTACATAGGACATTAATTGAGCATAGATCATAATTGACTTTAATTGCATCTGTTCACACATTTAGAAATTTATTATGCTTTTGCCATCATAATATTTCTTTGTTGCAATGATCGTTTATGTTAATTAAATCATCTTCTAAAGTGATCAAAGTCAATTTCTCTCTCAATGATCTCTTGGTATAGTCATTATCTTATTTGACTGTTTAGTCGAGTATGAAATCGAGATCAATATTTGGTTGAATACTTTATATCTTAAATAATTGATAGCCAATTGAGGGGGAGTCAAAGATAATGTAAAATGCTCAAAAGATGTGGAAAGAGTTACATCCCAATGAGGAGTGTGAAAACTACCACCACATGGAGGAAAGAGCTACCACCTCGGTCGTCCGAGTATTGTGTGCAGCTACCACATGTATACCAAGCATGGTTGTTCAAATTTTTGATTAAGTAAAATGCATGTTGAAATACTTGACTCTGTCAAATTTCAAGGTTGGTATAAGGTGGGTTTTTAAAGAAAGATGCTCAAAGAGCCACTCTCTTCAACAGATTGTCTAGAAATATTATCTACCATATTTGGGATTTCAAACATCTATTGATCTTTGTGTTTCATTTTCTTTACTGAATTGATGATTTGATAAAGGCATTACTCATAAGATCAAGTTAGATGTGATTGAAGGTGTTCAACTTTAAGGGATTTAATTTTTGTAAATTTTCGTTTCATTTTTGGATATTATTGATAGATTTGGCATAATCTAATTCTTGTTGTATGAAACGATGATTTTTGTTTAAAGTTGATACACATTTGTGCTTACAATCTTTTTCTGGATTTTCCTGAATTTCTCTGAAATTTTCTAAAGAAAAAGTTGGGGCCGATCCGGATCGGGCTAGATGATCCGGATCCCGAACGCAGGAATTCTTCTGCGGGCTGACGATCCGGATTGTATCTGCCGATCCGGATCCCGAACGCAGTTTCTTACTGCGGGTAGCCGATCCGGATCGCAGTTATGAACTGATCCGGATCGCGGCTAGGTTTTATAAGGAACGAAAGGGGTTTTTGATTTCTTTACTCCAATCTTTTGTTCCGAAGTTTCCAGGCTCTCTCTCTCTAGATTTCATCCTCCTTGGAAGCTTTCAAACTCAAGTTCTTCAATTCCAAGTAAGTTTTATTGATCAAAATCTCGGTTTTTCACCGTTTTTCTCTTTTCCTCCTCAAACGCACGAATTTCTTGGATCAACTTTGTTTGTGGATGGTTTTTGATCAAATTTCTTTTGAAATAAGAACTCTGGGTTGTTTAGTTTTGATTATATGCTAGGTTTTCTCCTGATTAACGGATTTTTAGGCTTCGATTTCTAAAATTTCGGTTTTAGGGCATATAATAAGGATTTTCGAAATTCATGCAATTGATCTATTTTTAAAAGTCCTTTTGCAAAACTAATTTGATTCTTAGTCTCTCTACATGATTATGATGGTTTGGGTACAATTTTTCAAATTTTTGAAAATTAACAATTTTTGTGTTCTTGAGTTGGTCTACTCAGGATTCCTTTTCTCAAGAAACCATTAGCAATGGTGATCACTTGGATTGTTTTCCTACTTGCTGCTATGGTACATACGAGAGATACTGCCAAGCCTAAGAAGGCTAAGAAAGCAAAGAAGACTAAGGTTGAATTTTCCGACACTGAATCAGAGACAGAGTCGATTGACTGGGATAACATCGAAATGAGCAAGCTGCTCCCATTGTCTCCAAAGGGAAAGCAACTGCTGAAGCTCAAAACCTACCTGCAGCTGAAAAAGGGAAGCACCAATGGAACCAAGTCCAGTTGGAACAAAAAGAAAAAACTGGTGCGAGAAAAAGAGGGAGTGCACAAGGAATCTCCATTGAGCAACCAGCACAGCAAGCACCTCCACAAGAAGTTGTCAGCTCGGCTAGAATAAAGGTTTTTGAAAACAGAGAATGCATTGGAGAAAGGCATGTTGATGTAAAGCCTTAAAGTAAGCGTTCTCAGACGTTTGGGACTTGTTTGACCAAATAGGTCTTGCTTCCATTGCAATTTCCCGGAGACCACCGGGTATTGTCTTCACTCAGTAAGGATGTTTATCAGAATGCCTGCTATCTAGTGATCAGGAAAGCGGGCGTCGGGATTTTCAAACTTTAGTCAAGAATGTCAGAATCAAAGTAAAGCCTCAGCTAATTGGTGAAGTACTTGGGATTGACCGCCCGAGCCGATGGCACTCATACCTGAAGAATAAGTTTCAACACCGTTCTCCGCTGGAGAGTGGTAGTTGATGGCATCGTGTTCCAGATACTCGGTCGACAGGAAAACTCCGTTCTCAAAAGAACTACGACCCAGAGTACCGCATCTTAAATCTTATTGTTTGTTAAATATTCTTCCAAACATGAACACAAAGGTTCTTCGGTGGGAAAGAATGATATTTCTTTATCTACTTGGAAACCCGCAGCAGCAATGGGAGCTAACTTAAACATTCCCTACGTCATCTGGTCAAGGATGGCACGATATGTGGAGCAAGCTCATCCGTCAGAGAGACTACCTTTTCCAATGATCATCATGCGCATTCTTCGCAATTAAAGCTGACACAAATGCGAGTTCCTATCTGCACAGTCTAGGAACAATCAATGACACGACAATTGTAAAGTCTCTTTCGACGAAGCCAGATGAACCTTTCATACCTCTTCACCGGCAACGAGAACAACGACAACAAGCAACAACCTCTGCACCGGCAGCAGCTCCTCCAGTTCAACAGCACCTCCGGCACAAGAAGCACCACAATCAACTTCTGATGATGATGCTTCTGTTACCTCAATCTATAAAGAACAGCAAAGGCTCTCCAACGAGCAAGAACGTATATCAAATGAACTGATTGAGGTAAAGGAAGAATAAAGAAGGTAAATAAAATCAATCAGCAATGAACAAGCGAATAAAGAAGATTTTCCAAATCCTCGGCTGTATCAGTTCAGACGAGTCTGAATGATCCGTATCCTTCTAATTTCTGTTTTTATGCATATGTTTAAATCCTACTGTTGTGTTTTTTTTTTTAGATTTTTAGTTCTCGAACTTAAACTGTTAACATTCTCTCCACTTCTGTAATTTTGGCTTTATTTGTGACAAAAAGGGGGAGAGAGTTTTAGAGAACTTGAACAATGATTGATTGAACATGATGACTGATGAAACATGGTAATGTGTGATAAATCAAGGTAAGTAACTTCAACTTTTGGTTTTTCATTTGTATGAATGCATGCCTCGACTAACTATTTGCTAACTATTTGGGCATGTAATATAACTAACAAGTTGATGTTCACTAACAAGTTTGTGACACTTGGTTTTTGATTGCATAGAAGATATGTTGGTTCTTAACTCTGATCAATTACATATCTATATATATATAAGTTTGTCACAAACATGTTCATGACATTTGGTTTTTACGTGCAAAGAAGATATGTTGGTTTTTTTAACTATGATCAGTTTACATATCTGAATATAAATGTCATGGTAAGTAAAATGAGTTTAACTTCATCTCTGTTTGTGGTTTTTGAATGATACAAAATTCTTGAGGTATCTAACGATTTCTTTTGTCAAGAATGATTTCTTTTTGCAGAGAGTACAGATGTCTAAGTCTAGAGTCTGTTTTAGGAGTTTAACTCATGTATTGTATTTTGGATCTCCATTGTAAATTTTTGTTGTATGGTGATAGCAACAAAAATATCTTTTTGAATTTTCTTTAGTGGATCTATGTTTTGTCACGAAACCGCCAAAGGGGGAGATTGTTACGGAATTTGAGTTGGCGTAGTTTCGTGAAAGTCTCAAGTCTTGAAGATTGAAGGTGAAGAAAGTTGGATCATTTAACTCAATCTCAAGAAAGAAGAATTCAAAAGGATCAGGTATGTTTAACTAAAGAATTTGTGTGATCCGAATACTTCTTGTAGTGTAGAAACACTTGGAAGAATCTTTCATTGCATAAAAATCAAAAACTGGACTTGGGACATGTTCAGGATCCGGATCAGGTTGTTCGATCCGGATCCCGAAGGTGGTTCGTTCATACATCGTCGCAATCCGGATCGTAGTCTCTTGATCCGGATCCCGAACGTTGAGTTTACCATCTACCTTGAACGATCCGGATCTTGCTTCGCAATCCGGATCCCGAACGTTGATGTTTGGTGAACTGTATGAACGATCCGGATCGTAGTCACATGATCCGGATCCCGAACCTTCGTTTTTCTGGAATTGGCTGTTTCGTTATGACGATCCGGATCCTAGTTATCACGATCCGGATCGCCGTCCGTAAAAATCCAGAAATGGCAGGTTTTTGATTCTTATCTCCTTCCTAGGGTTTCTAACCTATAAATACACCCTATGATCTTCTTTCTAGGTGAATCCACATAGCCGTCATTTTCATATATCATCTTATACGGCTATAGATCCACATATAGAGAAGAAAGGAAATCATTAGAGAATACTCTATGTTTCTTCATCTATATTGATTAGTTTGATTCTAGGTTTTCATACTCACATCTTGAGTTGAATCAAACTAATGAATACTTAGATGGTATTTCCGATCTATCTTTGATCTAAGTATTCGGCGGATCATCACCACCCAAAAACAACGATTTACCCCAAAAATCGGCGCGTGGATTCGCGTGTCCTTGTGGATTCAAGGTTCAATCGCTCTCGTGGATTCGGAGCGAGGCACGTTCGTGGATTCGAAGGGTGCTATTGGGTGAAGACCGTGGATTCGGTCGGACGTCGTGGATTCGACGTTGGACGCCGTGGATTCGGCGTTGGGCGCAGATCGTGGATTCGAGAAGCGTCGGAGCGAGCGGAGAAGATCCTCTAGGAGCGTATGGAAAAGGTTGAGTCGTAAGTGTGTACGGTAAATCACCTTGTACGTGTTTTAATTCTAGTGGATTTCTGCCGTGTTATCGGTCCCGTGGTTTTTTACTCCGGTGATGGAGTTTTCCACGTAAAAATCTTGCGTGTTATTTTATTTTCCGCATTGGGTTTTATCGCAACGATTTTTGAGTGTTTATACGTTTACACCTATTCACCCCCCTCTAGGTGTTTTCTTCCCCTATTTAGATCCGTATTATATACGACCCAACAAGCAGTTGGTCATCCCAAGTGACGGCTTGCATCACTTTCTTCTTCGAGGATCTTAGTTGGACACTCGTTTAGATATGGCCGTATCCCCCGGGCACTTGAGCATTGGACCTTGTTGTAATATCCTATGCATCTAGGCACTAAAGACTACGAAAGAAACTACCAACACCCGACCTGGAGCTGGCTGCAGTGGTCTTCGTCCTGAGTTATGGAGACAAACTATCTCTTTGGTTCCATTGTACATCTTCTCAATCACCAAAGTCTTAAATAATACCGTTCAACACAAAAGGAACTAAACCTGCGGCAGGGGGCGTTGGCTGAATTACTGAAGAGTACACCTAACGATCCAATACCAACCCCGGGAAAGCAACGTGGTAGCAGACGCTCTGAGCAGAGAGGTGCGACTGTAGGGAGGATCGGTAGGTTCGATAACTGGCGAGCCACGACTTGGATCGCAGATTTTTCTCGACTAGGGTTAGAAGTGGTAGCGGGCACGGTTGCGCAACTTTTTACTCGGTAGTCAAGCCAACACTGTGTAGAAAAGATTCGAGAGGGACAGCAGGCGGACACGCACTTACAGCTCGTAAGAGACAAGATCTCACCGGACCAGGAAGTGGACTTTTCAATAAAAATCGATATACCCTACGTTCCGCGTGCGGATTTGCTGCCGATACTCCGAATTAAAGAAGGAATTCTGTCCGAGGCACACAGCGCCCCTTATACAGCGCATACCAGGAGGCCCAATCTGTTACAAGGGACCTCAAGCAGACCTCTGGTGGCCCAAGACTGAAGAGGGATGTAACACCAATTTGTAGCACATTGCCTGGTGTGGTCCCAACAATAAATGCGGAAACACCAACGACCGGCGGGAAAATGACAACCCTTACCGGTACCGGAGTGGAAGTGTGATCATATCACCTGGACTATCGTCACCGGGGTTCCCAACGTTCACCACGAGGACATCGACACACTGTGGGTTTTGGTAGACCGGCTAACTAATCACACACATCCTGCGATTCACACAACCTGGACCAGAGAGCGTTTGGCTCAAGTCT